>JANHGN010002763.1:0-68594 GCA_024605025.1 Megaceryle maxima
TTCCCTCGGGTAGGGCTGTCTATTTCTTGCCCCAGGAAGTTATCATCAAGGCACTCCAGGAGCCTCCTTGACTGCCTGGATAAGATCCTGCTGGTTGCTGTTCTGTGGGAGCCGAGACCCGTCTCTCCAGCACATTATTTCCCTGGCTTGGCAATTTGGCAATTGCCCAAAGGCTAATTAGGTACCTCACTTTTCACTTTCGTGAGTAGTATCAGAGTGAGGATTCAGGAAGAAGCAATATCAATAATTTCTTCACAAACAGCAAAAACATTTGCTCTGTGTTAAGAGCCTGAGGACAACTGAAAGCAAACTCTATGGCTGAGCTGACTCATATAAGTGAACCCAGCAAAATAAAAAGCTGCCCTTCCCTTCTCTGCTACCATTTAGAGATGTTCTATAAATCTGAAAGCTGATGGAGGCAGAAAAAATTTCAAATCCCAGCTTTCAAGTTTAGAGGCAAAAGCAGCCTCTCAAAAATAAAGAAAAAATACACAGCATTTGCAGTCATGCCATTGCCTGATTTTCAGACAACCCCAAAGTGCAGTCACTATGCTAAGAGGCAGCAGCTCAGTACATGAGGGCTCCCTCTTACACAAGGCAGGGATGACAAGGGCAATGAAGAAGCCTGAAACAAGGGGGAGCAATAATAAACACTGCAAGAGGTTGGAAGGAAGGAAGATTCTCTGGACAGAAAGGCTCAAGGCAAGGTTGAGCAGGAAAATCTTGCTTTTGAAAAAAAAATCTCAGGAAAAACTTTATCTGCTTCTCTTTTGTTTTAAGACTGGCTGCCCCACTAAAGGTGAGTTAGGCTAGTATAAGCGTGTGTCTCAGTGTGGAGCTGCCCTTTGGAGTTCACAGATTATATTCTCAGCTGCATGAATTTCAGACACAAATTTATGTCTTCAATGGATATAGATGGTTATCCCTGTTACGCTACTCTGCAAGCAGTCTGCATTTTTCATGAGGCTTTTTATTGCTCTTCCCATACTGTCACATTTCCTATCATATTCCTCTCCTTCTTCCCAGTGTCACCTGATAGAGTAAATCCTATACTGGGTAGGAATGAATCAGCATTCAATTTAATGATGATCAGGTGGGTTCACAATTAGGCAAAATAAATGAGGACTCACTCCCGATAAAATGAAAAGACAGTGTAAAACACCCTAATGCCACTGATTTCTCACCAGATCCTTGGAAGTCTTCAAAATCCTTTTTGCTTTCCTTATTGCAGTGCTCAGCCCCACCTAGGAAAGCATGAACAAAATGAAAACAAACAGATCAGTCTCACAGTATCCTAGCAATTTTTATCCCCATTTCCTACCTTTTCTTTTGATATATCTGTCACAGCACAAAAATTATGTACGAGTCCACAAACTCATCATCAGTTACTTTTTATTGGACTAACAATCAATTATCCAATCACTCTTGGTGAAAATCCATTGCAAGAGTTCAGTTATATTGCTCCAGGGCATCATTTATTTCCTAAGGAAAAGTTCCAATCAACTGAAGAGCTGAGATTCACATCCCAATTGCACCACATGAACTTTAGAGGACAGACTTCTCCGGTGACTTCTGCTGAACAATAACTCATCCATTAAATGGCCAAAAGAAGTTTACACTTCCAATGTCAGTCTGACTTGCGGTGGAAGGGTACAGAGGAAACATTTGGCCTTGGACAGATAAGTGTTATACTCAGCTGAAGTTCACCCCAGCAGGGGAAAGCTGGTGCATGAGAAAAGTACAAAGCAGGGAATAGAATTTGGAAGGCAGATCTCCTGCTTAGGATCTACAAAGGTTAGCTTTTTATTCTGAAAATATCTGCCTTGGAAAGAAAGTTCTTGCTGACAGTGGCAAGATTGTTTTTCTTCTGGGTCTGTGCAAACGTGCTGAAGAAGCATTTGGGGATTCCTCCATAATGAGGATCCATATACCTAAGTAGAAAGGAAGAATGGGAGAACCATTGCAAGAAAATACCTTGGATATCAAAGGATATGGTCACAGGGATCTGGAAGGGTGATTTAAGTTGGTGCTATGGGTGCCCTGCTCATGAGACAGCCAGTTGCTGAGTGCCTTTGAGATGAGCTCAGCTTGCAGACTTGATTGCAAAATTCAAGCAAAAGCTTTTTATTTTTTTTTTGGCAGGGTAATACCAGTGGGCTCCCCACTGCTGCTCCATTTTCACTTTTGGACAATATTCTTCCATCTGAGTAATAATTCCCATATGTTGTCCTGCATTAATCAGGCCACTTTTGCAAAGGGTCATATCTATGAGGCAGTATCTGTGTGACGGCATCTGTCCTTCCCCTCAGCATTCAGCATGAAGAAGGCTGAAAAAGCTTCCCTCCTTCAGAAGAAATAACTGCTTTTATTCTGTAGGCCTTGAGAATTAGTAAAGAATTAAATAAATATTTTTTAAAAGGAGATAAAAGACAATTACTATTGAAAATGTTTCAACTGGAAAGCAAAGTCCAGTGTATCACAAACATGTTAGCTCTTTGATCAAAATTGTTGGTGAGGACAAACTGTTCCTTTCTATGACCTGCCATCAGTCCCTCCTATGGCCCAACCTAAGGACATCATTGCCAGCTTAACACTAATGGGGTCTGAGGGATCTGAGGTAAAGCTCAGCCCAAGTTTGTATTTTTCTGGCTACAGCTACCTCAATGGGAGGGGGGTTGGGGGGGTGGTGTAGTGTGCTTTGCCAAATGGTAGTATTAAAGCATTTGGAAGAAAAGATAATATCCTTGAGTGATGGCACCTTACTAAACAGCGGGCATGCCAGCTTGGAGTATTAAAGGAGCATATATTTGCATTTAAAGTAACCATTACCAATGTTGTGGGGTTTTTTTAACTGGGGACAAAATTTAGCATGTCAATATAATTGATTTAGGCAGCAATCAAAGCAAATTAATTAACTGTGATATTCAAGGGTCAAAAATTTATGATGAACAATATGAAGGGATAACAAAGAAGCATAAACATCAAGGAACCTGGACTTCTAAGTTATTGGTTTTTAATATAACTGTCACATTAATATATGTGCTTAATATATGTTTAATTCATTGTTTGTCTATAGTCTTATAAAAATCTGATTAAGTCACAAATAGATGAGACATGCTAGGAATGAGTCCAAGACAATGTTTTTTAGTTTCTTCCCCCTGGGCAACTGCTGGCCCCCAAACCAAACATGCATCTTGCATTTGCCTTAGTTACATTGTACCAGCTGCTGTCATTTCTCCAATAAAATAGCTTGAGAGACAGATGAGGAAAATGACTTCAAATTGAGTATGATAAATAAAAAATTTCCAGAGAGGTAGGATTTATCAATCCCTTTCTGTTGGGCAGGGGGAGGATAGACCTTTGTTGCAGAGCACGAGAAAACATGCTTCAGCCAGCTACAGCAATATTGCACACAGAGAGCAGAAAACAAGGGAGGAAAGGCTGAATTACCCCCGTGTGGAGAAAACACTCTCTCTGAAATGCCAAGGATGAGATCTTATCCTGCTGCAGATGCTCCTTCAGGCAGGACTCCAAGCTGGGCTGTGGAGGACTGGCAGCTGAAACACCCACCCAGGACAAAACCCTCTTGGTTTCATGGGTCACCTGTAATCCCCAGTTGACACCAGCATGTCAAGCCTGCCACAGAAGGCCATAAAAACTGCTGTTGCTGCAACTCAGCAACCTCCTTTCTTTCCTGTGGCATGAAGACACTACCAAGGAAGGGGCTCCCAAAGCTCCAGCAGCTGATGGAGAAACTCATGGACACTGACCAGAGGTCAGTGGTCAGAGGTCCTGGGGAGCAGCCAGGCCCATCCTCCCAAACAGCACAGCCCTGCATATGCAAGATAACCACATCATGGATAGGGATGAGGGCACGGGGCTCACTGGGGCTTCATTCACTGCCTACATTCAATGCTCTCCACAGAGCCCGTGTATTCCCAGTAATGAATTTTTTGCACACAGATCTATTTCTCATCATAAACAAATACACAAACCAACTCTAATTCTTTCTCATTTATCACTCTCGTTAGTCAGCTCTTCCCTGTGAGAGCGAATATTTACAAAACACTCCACATTTCCCTTCTAACTCATTTTCTTCTTCCTTTTATCAAGAGCACACACATGTACCAAGGTACCAAAATGCTGTAAAGCCTGTTAAACAGCACTGGCAAAACTGGGATTTGTTTTACAACTCCTACCTTTCACCCTGCAGACACTGTAGGGTCAATCTTTATGGTTGCAGAGGATAGCCAGGCTAAATGATATATGCCCTGGAGACAAAACAGGAACCTTCCTTGCAAGACCAGATCTAAACCACATGAAGCCTGACTTGATCCTTTCTCTGCCCAGGGCAATTACTTTGATTTCTGTTCATTTTACACCACTTGTTTCATTTGGACTTGGACTCTGTGTGTTCTGTATGAATCATTTTGATGTACTTGTCCTAGCTTGTCACTGCAAAACACAGTTGGCATCCAATGCTTCCTTATCATCACATTTTTGTCTGCCAGCCTCCCACCTCCAATATGCCTGTGGGTCACCCAAGACTTGTTTTCAAGGGTCTTTGCCTGGGACAGCTTCTGCATCAGCACAGCACTCATGCCACACTGTTTTCTATGTGTTATATTGGTGGAATGTTGAGGTTGTGTGGTTTGCTTCTTTGGTGTTGTTTGTTTTCTTGGTTGTTTTTGTTATGGTTTTGTCGTATTTTCCTTTTTGTTTTCTGCTGGTGAAGAGGATCAGGGGAAGTGGTGGAAAGAACTGAAAGAGGAAGAACTAGGCCAGTCTCTTTTCAGTGGTGCCCAGCAACAGGACAAGGGGCAACAGGCACAAACTGGAACACAGGAGGTTCCATCTGAACAGGAGGAAACAATTCTTTCCTGTGAGGGTGCCAGAGTCTGGAACAGGCTGCCCAGAGAGGTTGTGGAGTCTACTTTTCTGGAGAGATTTGAACCCACTTGGACAATGCGATCCTGGGCACCCTGCTATGGGTGACCCTGCTGGAGTGGGGAGGTTGGACAAGATGATCACCAGAGATCCCTTCCAACCTCTACAACTGTGATTCTGTAGTGCTCAAACTGTGCCTTTTGCTACCATTTTTCTATAGGTTATTTCTTCAGGTCTCCGTTCTGACTGCAGCAGAAGCAACTCACATTTCAGTAGATTTTACCTACATCCAAAAAGAAAGGCTAAAAGAAGGGCATCATGCTCCTCAGGACTTCGCCTCCTCCCAGATGCTTTCTTTACAGTCTGTGGAAAGAAACAGGTCCCAGCCGCAAGGTCTACCTTAGGCTGTCAGCCTGCTCTTCCTAGGAATGCACCAGCACTCCCACCCCAGAATTTGGTCCTGCCTCACCTCTTGGGTGACATTTTCACTGAAAGAGAGAGAGGAACAAGAAAAAAATAGCAGGAGTGATTTTATTTTATGAAACTGAGGTTGTTTAGTCTGAAGAAAAGAAAGCTGAGGGGAGACATTACCACTGTCTTAACTAACTGAAAGGAGGTTGGAGAGGTGGGCATCACTGTATTCTCACTAGTAACAACTAATAGAACTAGAGGAAATGGCATCAAGTTGCACCAGGGGAGGTTTAGGTCGGATATTAGAAGAAACTTTTATACCAAAAAGGTTGTCAAAGACTGGAACAGGCTGCCTAGGGAAGTGGTTAAGTCACCATCCCTGGATGTATTTAAAAGCTATCTAGATGTGGTGCTTAAGGACATGTTGTAGTAGCAGTCCTGGTAGAGTTAGATAATGGTTGGACTTGATGATCTTAGAGGTCTTTTCCAAGCACAGTGTTTTTGCATGTGAAACCACGAAGGGCTTCTTTTTTTCTGGGACTGGGGGTCCTAGCTGATGGGAGGCTGACCATGAGCCAACAATGTGCTCTTGTGGCCAAGAGGGCCAATGCCATTCTTGGGTGTATTAAAAGGGGTGTGGCTAGTAGGTCTAGAGAGGTTCTCCTGCCCCTCTACTCTGCCCTGGTAAGGCTGCATTTGGAGGCCTGTGTCCAGTTCTGGGCCCCCCAGTTCAAGAGGGACATAGAATTGCTTGAGAGAGTCCAGAGCAGATCCACAAAGATGATTATGGAAGTGGAGCCTTTTTCTTATGAGGAAAGACTGAGGGAGCTGGGGAGACTGAGGGGTGACCTCATTAATGTTTATAAATACATAAAGGGTGAATGCCAGGAGGATGGAGCTGGGCTTTCTCGGTGATGCCTGATGACAGGACAAGGGGCAATGGGTGGAAGCTGAGGCATAGGAAGTTCCATTTAAACATCAGGAGGAACTTTTTCACTGTGAGGGTGACAGAGCACTGGAACAGGCTGCCCAGGGGGATTGTGGAGTCTCCCTCTCTGGAGATATTCAGAACCCACCTGGACACGTTCCTGTGTGATCTGGTCTAGGTGATCCTGCTCTGGCAGGGGGGTTTGACTGGATGATCTTTTGAGGTCCCTTCTGTCCCCTGACACTCTGTGATTCTGTGATTCCAGCCAGAATTTTTTGGCACCTGCATTGTCAAAAAGCTGTCTACAGTAATGTCCATGAGGAATGTGGCCTTTGCTTTTTACAAAGTCAGCGAAAGACCTGAGAGGGGGTACATGAGCCAGCATGAGTGCTTGAGGCAATGAAGCATATTTTGGTAAGATAAAATGACATTAGCATTAATACATATACTTTTTCTGATGTGACATGACTCCCAGCAAAATCCTACTACCGGAGATTAAGCTAAAATTCACAGCCACCAAGTCTCTAATAATCCAGTGCAGAAAAGTGATGAGGAACAGAAGGGGCACTCTGAAAAGCAGAAAGATGAATACAAGCTCCTTCCAATACAGACCATTTAAGAGATTGCCAACAGCCAGACTCCAGTGCTGAAGTCAAGCCATTCTTCTGGCCCAAACAAAATCAATTAAAGACTTGCCATTTAACTGAACAGGCCAGCTGGCTTAAAACAACCTAGAGACAAGCTGAGAATAGTCTCCTGTTTGCTCCTGAGGCCAGAAAGGTAGGTAGCTCCTAAAGCCCCTCACCCTATTGCAGCCCTTTTTTCTCAGTAGAGGAACATTCCTATATCACAAGACCTGGTGCAGAAAGTCCTCCACCATGTGAGCTGATAAACTCTTTTGACTAAAAAAAAATATCCTAAATGAGCTAGCTCAGATACCTGTACCCTCTGACAGCATTTTGGAGCAGTGCTGTAGCCAGTGTTTGAGTATCTGCTGTTGATATAGCTTAAACCACCAGGCATGTCACATCAGCTTCAGAAACTGCCCAGTTTTTAGCTTCCTGTGGTAAGCCTACACTTCTGGTGACCAGTATGACTTTGCTTCTTGACTTAAAGGAGTCACCAGTGTTGCTACCTGCATACTAAAGGTAGAGGAGAAACTCTCATAGGACAAGAAACATGCAGCGGGAGAACCTATACATGCACATCTACCCATACTTCCAGCCCTGTCTCAGGCTTTGGTCTACAAGCCACTGGTGGCAATTAGGGGCTCACAGGATTCCATTACAAGCAACATCTGCTCACACAGACATGCTGGTGATCCAGGAGCTGTGAGTGCCCCTTCCAATCTTTTTCACCAACATCAGGGGGTTTGACCCCGAAAAAGGGCAGTCCACCTTGCCCTCACAATGGAGCTGCCCTTGCCTGTATTAGATGCTCTCCTGCTCCAGCTCTGTGCTG
The DNA here is from genome assembly GCA_024605025.1 of Megaceryle maxima. Classification (NCBI taxonomy): domain Eukaryota; kingdom Metazoa; phylum Chordata; class Aves; order Coraciiformes; family Cerylidae; genus Megaceryle; species Megaceryle maxima. Next base: position 7,688 of record JANHGN010002763.1, read on the forward strand.
AGGGCATTGTGCTCCATGCCAACGGAACAACATTTTTGTTCATAATTAGAGCCAACTCTCCTAGAATAATTGCAGAGTGCTAATGGCAAAAAAAATTAATTTGGTCTAATTTGTCAGAGCCCAGGGAAGTATGTAATAGAATGCATGCATCATTTTCTCGGCTTGCAGTGTCACCATTCTGCAGAGTTTGTAAGGTCTCTGAAGTATGGGCTCTTCCTTCCTCAAGACACATGATCTTACAAGAGCAACATCACAGAAACGCAACAAAATAAACTATTGACCAAAAAAGCAGTTACACATTGATATTTGCCACCTTAAAAGCAATTAAAACCTGAACATGATACTGTCTTATAAAGGCAAGTAACTCTGTATTTATTTTACTCCCTTTGCCAGTACAAATATGATACTAATTCTGGGAAAACGGGTATCCAGAAGTCTAAATTAATAAATGAAGCATCTGAAAATCAATAGAGTCGAACAAAACAGTCATTAGTATTAAAGTCTTGTTCAAACACTTGGCAGGGGACTGAGACAACATTTGAAGGCTCATATAACTGAGGTGATCCATCAAATTACAAACCAAGGAAGCAAATGTGAGGTAAACTGCATCTTATGCATCTGTATCTCTGACTATATATCACTTTTTTTCACCCATAATCCATCTTTACTCCATCTGACTTGTCACAGAGTTACTGTGGGCAATTTATCAACCACTTGAGTGTGAACTCTAAGCACTGCTCCTCTCCTTCCATCTCCCCCAGCCTCCTCATACTGTCTCAAGGCACCAAGCGAGCTAAAAAGGAGGGTACAGTCAGGGTGGAAAAATCATTTTATTGGTAGAGGTCCCTTATTCCTGGTGAAAAAACAAATACACCTTGACAGAAAGGGATTTAACTAGCACTTGGAATGGTTTATTGAGCCACTCATAGAATTTCTGAAGGAACCCATTTGATGAAGTTTGGGCAACAACCTGATTGAGTCAACTTAGTGTGGGTCCTCTCTGCTGCCTGTGCATATCTATTCTCACCTCTGCCTAGTTGCACACGCATATATCTTATGTTAGTATAGCATGGAGCATAGCAGTCATACGGGGGATACACCTGATACAAAATAAATGTTACTGTCTCTCTTGAAAGGTGCTTCTCCAGGTCGTAATACTGGCAGAACTAAATTTATCTTTAAGGTGAACCACAGCTCACTGAAGCCCATGAAAAGGCTCTGATGGATTTCAATGACTGTTGGATGAGGCCCTGCGTTAAACATCTTAGGCAAACATTTAGAAAGCAAACATGTCTTTACCCATTCACATACAAAGAAAAAGATTTCCAAAAATAGATGCCTAAGTAAATCACTTGCTTTTTGACACTGCCAAACAATCACTATCACTCACAGGTTCTAGTGTAACTGGGGCTGCATGAGGACTAGGAAGAAAAACAAACAACAAATACAATCAAGTAAATCCCCAAACAAACTGCATCTGTTAAGAAAATGAAGTCTGGAGAAAGTGAGAGTTTACTTTTCTTATTCTTCTTCTCTGACCCAGACATGTATAAGAGAACTTGGCCCTGTAATTCCCGCTCTCCAACAACCATGTTGCTGATCTTCCACAAAGCTAAAGTGTGTAATGTGCTTCTCATTCAAACAGTCATTTCCTAAAAGTCTCCACACTCAAGATGTTGAAGTCTATTTCCTAGACAATGCACATGCACTGGACTGTTTAGTTCCATCCAGCTTCCACTATCTGTACCTTTGAAAAAAAAGTGGAAAACCAACTCACCTTTGGAGGAGGGTAGAGATGACAAAATGGTTGTCCTGGATCCTGTTTACACAGTTTCAAGGAATGGCAGACCACATCGGCATTCATTTCCCTGTCTATGCTGAAGGAAATGGTGTGAAAACAAAGACTGTTACGTTCTTCTGTGTGCTTGAAAGCAGGAGCTATCTCCATGGGAAGCTAGATCTCCTCAGTGCCAAACAATAACCTCAGCTCACTTCACCATGACCCATAATCACTGCTCAGTAGTGTTGGGTCCTAATGATTTCCTGCCATGACATCCGATTCAGTATTTAAAATTGGATCCCAGGATGATGAAAAAGCACTGTGCTTCATATGCAGCACCCGAATCAAATACATTATGACTGTTCTGTTTTTTAATCAATCATATGTCTGACAAAGATTTAAAGGTTAAAGTTAATGCATATGTAATTTGGCACATATGAATGTTCAATCATTTACTCAAGAAAATAACCAGAAATCCTTCAAAGATGCTTAACCTTTAATCACTAAGCAGGAGTGCAAGAATAATTTATTTCTTTTTTGGACTCACCTCTAGGCTAATCAGGAATTAAATTAAAATGTTTGACTATATCACTTCTTAGTCCTGTAAGCACTTTGCAGTTCCTTGGCTAAGTTTTAAAAATAATAACACTAGGGAGGAAGAAGGTCTAGCAAAAGCTCTGTTAATTAAATGAAGAACTTTCAAAGAGGAATAAAATGACCTACATTTTATTTTTTAAATTACTTATATTACTTAGTAGGCTTCCCCAGGAGTGTGTATCAAGGTCGAGGCTGAGAGCATGTAGGGGCTGACAATTAGAAAGCTTGATTAAAGGTAGAAGGGAAAGCAAGAGCCAAGTATTACATTAATGTGACTCTGTAGAACATGCCTCACATACGAGTTATTCAAATTCCTCCCTCAGCCAAAAGAGTTGAATTTCAAGAGGTAATTACATCAGGTGTGCCTGATCTGAGATTCAAATGGAGTAGGAAAAAGGTTACAAGTGGCAGACTGTGTTTATTCGCTCAGGAATACCTGTGCCACATGCCACTCCAGGATCACTCTCAAGAATCTCTGCTTTAATAATAATAATGTTATTTTAAGAGTGAAATCTCTGCACTTCAATCTGACAGCACACCCATGTGTGTCAAAAACAAACTAAGCAAAGACCTGAGAGGACACAGCAATACTTACAGTTCAGCTATGTGTGGTCCATAAATTTCAGCAAGTACGTAACAGAAACCTTGCAGCTTTTCTAGAAAACATAATTTTTTTTTTTTTTTTTTTAGCAATTGAGCATGGTGAAACTGGTTTTATAGCAGTCAAAATACAGCAGAAGTTGGTTTGTTAAGCTGAATGCTGATCTATATTAAGGGGAGGTTTGATGAGTCTATGACCTCAGTATAGCAACAGGGAATGGGCAAACCTGAATTTCTCTAGCGTTAGACAAGCCACATTATAAGACTAAATGGATAACTAACAGGCATCATGGAAAAGTTGAGTGAAATCATACGTATCGCAGCATCTTCAGTTTGGAAAAACAGCTTGGTTAATTTGCAGGAAGAAAGTAAACAAATACATAAATCAAAGTGCAGAAGGTGATATAGGGTTTGATGCTACTGCTAGAGCTGCCTCCAAGCTTCTGGGGGTTTGTGTGAGTTAAGAGAAGATGGGTTGTGTAGAGCAGGAGTTTTTAGAGGCGTAATTGCATTCAAACAAGTATTTGACACTTTTCATTTGGCTTCCTTTCACAGTCTGCAGCTGCATGTCTTTTTGGGATGCTGGCTCAGCTTTATTTAATCTGGGTGAAGCATGGCTTCCATGCCCTCCAGAAGACAGCACATCAGAGGTGTCAAGGTACTGTTGAAAAACAAAACAAAACCAAACCAAAAAGACCCCACAATACCAAACAAACAAGAAAAAACCAAACCAAACCAAACTAAAACAAAACCCAAACCACACACACACACAAAAAACCCAAAACAAAAAACCCAAACCAAACTGGTCCCTGCACCTGAGCAAAGTAGTAGCATTGTTTTAATAGTTTCTGTGAAGGAAAATCCACTGTTTCTTGGCCTGAAGAGATGAGACCTGGTTAACTGTGCATGTACCTTGCAAAGGAGGAGTCAGGCCTTGTTTTGGGAGAGGCGGTGGTGTGGAAAGTGATGAAGAGGCATGTTCATACAAGTGCTTCTCCTGAAATACCCGAGATGTTTTTCTCTTGCACCTTCATTACCCAGGCAGATAACTATTTGAAAGCCTTAGAAACACCCAAAGCAGTTGCTTTCTTCCAGCTTTGAGATGAATATTCAATTGTAAACATCAGCATGCTGGACATGCCCAGGGCTGGGGGTCTGATGCAAACAAGCAAGGTATTTTTGCTCCAAGGATGGTACAGAACCTTGCAGCACTGACTCCAGTGGGCATGGGTGTGATCTCTCTCCTGCTATTTCTCTCTTGCCAGCACTGCAGACACCCTGGCTGGCAACCCAAGAAAGGAAGACTGGGACCAGAAAGGCAGAGCAAGGAATGAAAAGATAATTTCCCCAACACCGTCCTACTCATACGGTGTTGCAGGCAGCTTCTGTAACTATGATAGCTGATTTTTCTTATTCTATGCCATGTGTTTTATTTCAATCAAGTTATTATCTTAATTTCTTTCCCTCCTTTGCCATAACTCCTCTCTCTTGGCTCTTTAGAAGCAATCTGCAAGTTAAAAATTGGTCTCCTGGCTAGAATTAGATTTTATTCCTGTTCACCTAAAAGGAAAGACACTGCAGACATCAATAACCTGCATTTGGTATTGTTGCTGATTAAAACACCCTCTGCTGAGGCTTGTCCATGGGGCACTTGGCTCCTGTTGAAGCCCAGAAGAGAAGGTTGCTGGCTTCCCCAACACCTCCCCAGTGCATTGTACACCATGATTTCCTTAGGAATTTCCCAAACTGGTTTCTATAATGTTTCTGGCCCTAGAGAGATCCATCTGGCTGCCGGAAGCTGTACTGGTGGCTTTAAAGAGGGGAGGGTTTGACTGGCTGTCAGATCTAGGGAGCTGATGTTGGGGATCTGCTGGTTACACCAATTTCTAGGCACTGATTTCCTTATGCATATAGGAAGCTTAGCATGTAATCATCTCATGGCATAATAAATGATGTGTGGTAAAAGGTACAGCAATATCATAAAATTATTGTTAAGCCCATAGAATCCTCTTGGAAGACAGAGATGCCACTCAGCCTTTGGCTTCCAGCAAACAGACCCAAACACAGGCAGTGTTTACAGGACTTGCCCTCCAAGCCAGCCTGCACTCATTCTTCACAAACCCCTGGATCTGCTAGCACACAAATAGAGGACATTATACAGAAAAAGCTCTGTTAGGAAGAAGCTACCTAAGTCGGAAAAGAGAGGAAGAGAGAGAAAGAAAATGATGAATAACTTTGTTCGGGGGCAAAAGAAGAGCTTAAACCAAACTAAATGATGAAAAATTGAAACTATATTTGCTTTTGCCCTGCTTCAGGTACAAGAGATCCCCTAAACTGCACTGTTCTTATGTGATAAAAATCCAGAAGGCTTTCCTCTATAGCTACATAGTCCTAGAAACACAAATTCTGTAGAGGCATAAATATTTGCAAGAAAGATGATATTATCACATTGCCATTTCCACTTGAGGTCTAAGGTGTTTACACAGCAGTGGCTGACACAGAAGCAGAGCATGAGTCAGAAGCAATGCCAGAGGTAGAAGGTCTCAGAGCACATTTCAGGTATCAGATACCGTTGTCTCATCAGGCAGGTAAACATACATTCTTGCTAACGACATCTCTTACACCATAAATACTGCCCATTCCCCCAGACGTGGCCTCTACCTGGTCAAGAACATCCTTCACTCATGGTGTTAACTGTTCTTGTTTTCACAGGTTTATTGGCCATGTCACTTGAACACACACATTGCAAATATTTCCATATAAATAAGGATGCCTATTGGATTGAGTGGGAATCATGGGTGCTGATTGATTTTTTTCTCTCTCTTTTTCTTGAAAAATTTTTTTTCCTGAACATCATATAACTTCACTGAAGGCTTGATCCAAGCCCAAAGTGATTATAATCAAAATTATTAGGAGGCTGTTAAACACACATCACCCCCACCCCCAAGTTCTTATTCCTTTTCTGGTCCTAGAAAAAGGCCATTTGCCATTCATTTGTTGCTATTATTCTTGCAATGAGTCGTAGGCATGTATATAATAGTGAAATTGTTGCTTCAGGTGAAATGACATGGCCTGCTTTAGTAGGTTTGCTCCCCGTGAGCATCCAAAAGCAGCAGGAGGAAGCTGCTGATTCCTGCTGGGCTGCAGTGTTCACCTCCTGGGAGAGGATAAATAGAGTTACAATGTAGCTCCCACACAATCCAAAGGATTTTTCACTCCTTTCAAGTTCAGGGGCATTTTTTTTTTTTTATTGGGTGTATCCCTGCACCTCATAGATGGTAACTGGATTATCCAGATTTCACTAAAGGGATAATGGGATTTTATGTGTGTAAAGAATGGCAGCTGAACAGAAATATCTTGACATGTCAGTGGAACAAGGCCCACTGAGTGACTCATGAACACAGAGTAAGCATGTCAGATTTTAAAGAAGAAAATGGTATTTTAATAGCAGGATCAACATTTCTAATTGTAACTTCATGGTTATGTGCCTGTAATTTAAAACACTGAGGCTATGACTTATGGAATAGAAATCAGATAAGTGTCCTTCTATCAATGAGTGAATCCCAGCAATTACCTCCCAGCCCCATCCTCCATTGGGAAATCCTCTCTTGGAAAGAAGGGAATTAATATTCTACACGCATCTTCTGTGAAAGAAGATGTCTCTGTCTAGAGAGAAAGATGGTTTTCCAGAGATCCAATTCATAAAGTCCTATATAAACAACTTTTTAATGAAGAATCTTAAGCCATCTTTTTACATCCATAACATTAAAAAGATGTGAATGTGAGATCTAGTTACTGAAATAATTATAGGATTTGTCTGTGAGGCAAAGCTGTTCTGGCATTCAAATCATTCTCTATTTAAGTACGTGCATTTGGACAGTTAAGCTTCTTCGGGCAGATGAAATAAGGGTCAGAAAAAGGGGAGTCTAAAGATATTCATATGGAATAGCTATCACTTGAAGTTTTATTATCAGTTACATTTCAATAGCCTTTCTGTGTAGACCAAATGCTCACATCTTACACCCATCAATCTCAGATCATTTTTGATATTTTACTATAGCAGCTTCCTATACCCGCTGAAAACATTTTCATCTTCACAGATGCTATACAGACCCGTAGAGTGTCGGGCATTCAGTGAATCTATTCTTAAGCTGCTAACAAAGAGACAGAGTGGAGAAAAAAGGAGGGAACAGGTCTGCATGTGTTTGTACTTGCATGCATGTGGGCTTAAAACAATCCCCTTCACTCTAACTTTGGGATCAAATCCCATCTTTGAAGTTGAGTGAGCCACGCTGCTGCCTTTGTTGCAGACAGCCCCTTGTATTCCAGCTAGATTCATTTGAGATGCTGCATAAGAAGTGGATAAAGCTTTTCCAGACCCCATGCGAGAATTTTTAATTAGCAGAGAAATACAGCAGGACCAACACAGCATATGGTGCATTATTTGGTACTTACCAGGTATGTAATTGCACAGTCTCTCCATGGCTGCCTTTACTGTACTGTTGTGCCACTGCGCAAGCTGTTCAATCACAGACACCACAAGCACACAGCCTTCAAACAAACAAAAAAGAGGGAATACAGTTATCTGTGAAGTGTGTTTCAGGCATCGTTGGGCATTTTGTTTCTTGAGGTGCTGCATGGCAGATGAGTGTTCAAGGGGAAAAAATATCTGTGATTTTCTGTTTTTATTCAAAACTTGGGAGTTATCACAGAGAGGATGCTGATGCCAGAGGAGAGGACAGAACAGCCTGGCTTTTACCTGGATGTAAAAAGTGGTTTTCCATCCTTTCAAGGATGAAAATCAAAGAGCCAGGGGAACGGACACTGTTACAACTGCCTGCTTGGCCACCTGTTCTCTTGTTATTCCTCACAAGAGAAAAAAAACACTTGATAAGCCTTCTATACCTCTCCACATAAACCACACAGAGAGCTACCAAAACTGGAAAACAAATGGGTGTGACTGCCTGCAGAAGAGACCTCACAAAGCAGATGTACATGCTGACCACAGCAAAGTATCCATGGCATCAATTCTTCACAGACTTTCCTCTGAAGCCCAGCAGTGCATGGCACTCACAGGGCTGCTGGGCACAGCTACCCATTTGCTAAAGCCAAAATGTCTTCTGAGTTCATTCTGCTCTCCTTCTGCAGTCGGAAAGAAACTATTTCATATGACTTGTGAAGCTGGTTATTTCTTACCACTGATCTGGGTGTGAGCAGGGCTAGAACCTAGTTGTTCCTTGGACTAGCTATGGCTGAGACCCAAGGACTTGCACACTGTAGTGAAGTGTTTCTTGAGATGTGCAGGACTTCTGCTGATATTTTTGAGATGAAGTAAGTTCAGTGTGATCCCCACATAGCACCCTTCAAAATCCACATGATGAGTGTAAGTGGTTCATTTGAAGTCGATTTTCAATTGCTGTAGGCCAGCATCATGCTTTTTCTGCAGTGACTTCATCATTTTGCAAAGAAGCCACATTTGGGAATGTGAAATCTGATCAGTATAGTCAGACCTGGGAGCCAGAGTGAGGTCCCTGCCTTGTCTCAGAGACTGTGTACAGAGGTGAGTATTTCAGACAGCCAGGAGACAGGAAGCCAGGACACCAGTTTCCATCAGCCTGAATAAAGATTTTTCTTTGAAATCCCTGTAGCTGAATATTGTTTCCTCCCCTCTGCAGGAAGTCTTGGCTTTCAGGACTTGCTCTGACACAGTCTAGAAATGGAGGTGAGCTGCAGCATTTAGATGTGGCTGCAGATCCACCTTTTTTCCAAAGCTCAAGAGCATTAACATTCAGGTTTTCAGACTGGCACAACTTCTCAAAATGAGCTTTTAAATTTCTTCCAAATACCCCTGCCTATGAGCTGTTAAAATAAAGTGCTGTTTTTCAACATAAATAACTTTGATGCTCCCATGGATCAAATAGCAAGTCAAAGAGGAGTTAATACAATTGGAACTTGCTGTAAGCCAAACATCTTTGAGTCTTCTATTGCTTCTTCTACCCCAAATACAGTAATCCAGTGGAAATTACAATGAACTTGTCACCTCTTTTGGAGGGATAAAAGCCCACTTCTCCACAGTTATTAAATAAAACATTCTCTCAAAGTCCTCTGTAGAATGATTTATAAAGCATGCTAAGAGCCATTACCTCCAGTCAGCCTAAAAGAATAGGAAAATAAATGGAGACAGATACAACCAAGAAAACACCCTGAAGCAAGTAATTCTTAACCAAGAAAAAACCCTGAAGTGAGTAATTCTTTCTTCCCTTTTCCTCTCCCAAAATAGCCATGGGCTAGCCCAAGAAATTAATTACAACACAATATTTACTAAAGAAAAAAAAAAAAAAAAAAAAAAGTAGAATGATAAAGACCCAAACTAAAACCAAAAGGGATAGACATGCTGGAGGATAAAAAGTGCTCAGGACTTGGGCTTTTCAAGCCATGGCCATCTGCTTTCTGTTTAATCACTATCAGGTGCCTTATGACAGCCTGATCCCAGGCAGTGCTGGGACCAGTCCCCAGGACACATTTGATCAGGACACCTAGTCGAGGTGGGGGGGAGTTGAAGGGTGCAAGAGATGTCAGCTGTTTGGGTGCAAGCTGAGCTGTGCACTGGCCCCAGAGACAGAAAATAAACCCAGGCTTGTTTGCAAGGGTAGTGTAGTCCAGTCACACTGGACTGACTCCATCGCTTGGTGCTGAGGTGGTGGTGCCCATCCTCAAAACATACTAGAAACACACCTAAAAGGCATTGCATAAGTTTGTTCTTACAAAGCCATATTATTAACACACATGAACAACCTGCAGACAAAGAAAACTACCCTTCCCATGCCTTCTGTGTCTGTTTTATTCATGTAGATGGAGGCTCAGAAAAATTAAATGACCAAAACAATGCCTTAACCACAAACCCACATATTCTTTCTGTGCCTTTCTTTCTTCTCTTGCAAGGTCAGGCCTTCGTCTAATGATCTTATTGTCTAGAAATCAGAAAGATAAAAAGGAGTCCAAGCAGAAAGACAAAAAGGAACTAGCCCTTTGATATGTTCTAAAGGAAACAGCTTTTGTTGTTTTATCTCTCATTCTTTGGCACCAGGAGCTTGAGGAAGCTGTAAATGAGTACGTGCCAGCACTTAGCAGACAGAGGTCCAAATCCAAAAAGTTGGAATGAGGACAAAAATAGTCCTGGTGTTCGCATGTCCTCTGAAGGTAGTGTCCACTGAAGATGTTTCTCTCCCTTGTTTGTCAAAGTACCACACAGTGGGGGAAAACCATCTATTTTTGGTTCAGCTCTGCCAAAAAGAAACGGAATTCTTAATCACAAACACAATCATGCGGGTAACCCTACTCACAGAGCAAAAAATACTCTCCCAGCAATTAAGTGGAAACTTTTCATTTTAAGTCATTTAGACACTTTTGCGTCTATTGAACCAGGCCCAAAGGGAGATCTGCTTTGCATGAGAATTAACGGAGCCATCACTGAGTTTGTGCAGTACTTAATGCAGCACCTTGGGCTACGAGATGCTATATGAATATAAATAACAATAATAATAGCCTGACTTCTTGGGAAAAAACAACCAAGCTGAACTGCAAAACATTTGCTCTCATAAACTAGTCTTTACTAATTAGAGAGAGGATGCTTCTGGTCACACTCCCCAACTCAGTTATTCCAATGCTCCCCCACAAATGCACTTATTCCAGACAAAACACTACACTTCACAGGACAAGCTGATAAAGAAAGTCTTCGTTCATTTTCAAAGGTTGGCTAGTCTCAGGACTCAAATCTGGGGAGTTTTCTTGCCCTCCAGTGGAAAAGGTGCTTTCCAGGAACGCATGCCATCAGTGCATTCCATCAGCTGATCTACCCTGTGTTTTCTACATCTCCCTGGGCTTTTATCAGGTGCCCTTGGTCCACCTCTCTTTACTCCCCGTGGTCTCCTGGCACCTCTTATTGGCCCACCATGGGATATGCCTCAGAGGACACCTGCTTATCTTCAGGCTCTGCTGGTCTCAAAGCCTTTCATTTAGACTGCTGCCATCAGAGGCAGCTTTTAGGCTGGAGATTTGTTGTGGTTTAACCTCTTCTAGCAACTAAACACCCCATAGCTGCTCACCCACTGCTCCCCCCCTGCACATCCCTCCTGTGGGATGGGAAGGAGAATCAGGAAGAAGAAAAAAAGGTGAGACTGCAGGGACTGAGATGAGGACAGTTTAATAAAACAACACCAAGAAAAAAAAAAAAAACAACCCAGCAGTAATGATGGTACTAATGAAACAAGAGACAAAGCAAGTGAAAGATGCTGGGAAGGCTCTACCTATGCCCAAGATGCCAACTTTCCCCACTCTGGCTGCACTGAAGCTCCACACCAAAACCCTACCCTGGCCCAGTCCTCCCCTTACATAGGAGCATGACTCAGTATGGTATCAAGCATCCCATTGGCTGGTTTGGTTGTTGATACTGGTTGTGGCCCCTCCCAGCTGCAGCCCCTCCCAACTGCTTGTGCCAGCAGCTGCTGGTGACAGTTAACCTCAGCTGAACCCAGGACAAGATTGTAAATTACTCAAGAAAAGGATTGAACCCTGGAGGACTGTCTAAGGGGATTCACTGTAGACCAGGGAATCTAACCTGCTCAGGTTCATCATTTTTTTTCCTGATAAAAATATTCTTCTCCCCAAGAATACAGATTTATCCCCTAGGAGAACCTATCTCCTGTGTTGGGCTATAAGTAAAACCTCAAGAGGTTAGAGTCTATAAATTGAAGTTAACTCAGACTAGCCTTGCTCCTACCTGCTCAATTTTTAATCATATTTATCATCTTCCTCTGGATCTAGTGGCAGAAAAAGAATACCCTGTTGGCTGCAGGCTAAGAAGCCACTACCCTCTAACAAAACCAACAGAAAACTCCCTGCACATCAAATGTCATCAGAAATGCTAACCAGTTATTTTAGCCTTAAACAGGCTTTAATTCTGCTGGCTAAAATTGGAAAATTATCTAAAAAGGACAGGGGGATATCAGCTCTCCTCAACTGTAGAAATCTCACTGCTTTCATTACTTATGATGTATGACAGAATATAAACTTTTTAGTACTCTGGCATCAGTGGAAAAGTGCTCCCAGATCTGAACAGTCATTAGCAACCACTGCTTGCTTTCAATTTAGTAAATATTTAGATGCGATTTTTTTTCTCATTGTGAGCTGAACACATGCAAGGTGATGTACATAAGCTTCATAATTAAAGGTTGAAAAAAATACTCCATTTTTTTATAGTTGTAGATGATTTTCTTTAGAAATAAATTTCAAGAAATGACTCTACTGTCGCACTTCAATAAGAGGCTTCAGTGCCTTGATAGGAGGAAGGATGTTTTCTCTGGAAGAAATTAATTGGTATTATAATGCCTACCAGCCATTAGAGACTAGACTCTGTTATTAATAGAATGCCTGTCTCTTTCAGTGATAGTTTGTCCCATCCACTATTAATTTTTGAAGAGATAAGAGAAACCTATAACCATTTTGCTCAGCAGCAGTAATCTGGAAACTCACACGTCAGGAAGTACTTCTCTTCATGTATTTGAAAATAGCATGTAGTAATAAAATGACATTTCCAATAAGCTTGGGAAAAAAAAAATTCATACCCCCATAATAAAATCAGAGCTAGAGAAATTCACTTCTTAGCTGTGAAGCCTCTGGCAGTTTGAGCAGACTATTTAACTTAATCCACTTCTACTGCCCACATTTGAAAGGTTCTATAATTAGAATACCTAGGGATGTCAAGAAGTGTCTGGATAGTAAAAGCTGCCTCTCTAAGTTTTAGATCTGTAGATAAAATTTGTCTGAGCAAAACTCTGTTAAATACGATTTCAGGCACATCCTTCTTTGCCATCCTTCACTCACATTCCTGGCTACCGGAAATCTTTTTTGCCCCTCCAGCCATATCATTGATCCCAGTCATAAATTAAACATATCCCCTGGAGCACAAGGAGGAAATAAGCCAAAAAAGTGGCTTTGGACACAAATAGCTCTCTGTGAACCCTGCCAGCCAGGCTGTGGTCACCCTGCTCACTCCTGGTGGAGCGGGAGACAGAGATTGTCCTGTCGAAGCAGAGATGCTCTGCCTCAAATATCTCTCTGCAGCAGAAAGCCACTGTATAAATCAATACATCCATCACATCCCTGGGTTTATATAGAAGAGGGTTTTCCCCCAAACAGTCTTTGCTGTTTCCATTTATAGATTATCGTAGGCTCCGATGCAGCTCTTAAAGCCTACAGATGAGGAGTCCCCAGAGCATGTCTACAAAAGTCTCCTCATTGCAGATGCTGTTGATCTGGCGTAAAAAACATCTCTTTCCAAATTCATCTAATCCAGTTCCAGTTCAATCTGGAACCACACAGTCCTGTTTGAAATTAGAGCATTCACATGGGAGCTAATAAGGAATGAGGTTTTCTCCTCTGAGATGGGGACAGGCAGGTGGGTATTCCAGGTGCAGGGATATGCAAAGCTACAATACAGGAATGTTTTATTTTTCACTATATATTCCTTTCCTAATACTTCCCAATAGCCATTTTGCCTTCTTTTGCTGCTTCTCAGCACTGAGCTGTTACTTTCAAAGAACAGCCTCTTTATACCATCAAGATTTCATTCCAGCATGGAAACAGTCAGCTCAAATGATGTAACTGTATATGCAAAGTTAGGATAGTTATTTTCCTATATACAGCCAGAGGATTTGTTGCTTCGAAAGGTAATTTAGAAAGGAATTGGAATGTAAAAGTTTTTTAACCCAGACTTTGCTTCCTATTCCATTTACAGTGTTAATGTATTTGATAGAGATACTGAGGTAATTGAAAGTAATTGTAGGTATCCATATTCAGATATGTTGGTGTATACAAGACCTTTTTCCCCTAAGCTTGCTAAGCATTATAAAATATCTTGGAAATGCTATTCTCAAACACATCATTGGGCATAAAAATCACATATAGTAAGCTGGCTAAAGACACCTTTGAAATATTAATATAGCAGTGTTTCAAGTGCACTGTAGCTCTGTAAAAAATTCAGTTTTTATCTAGTGGAAGACTCTGGTATCCATTTCTGTCAGCCAAATGTATCCCTAGTGTTTCCTACATCACACTTTAAAGAGCCCTATTTAACGAAATCTATAACCCCAGGCATTTCCAGTGGAAATTCTTTCTGCGTTAATTAATAGATACACACCCCCACCCCTACCCCCCCGAACATCTATGTATGTGTGCCATTAACATATTTTTCTTTTCCAAATCAGGAAAGGGTATTAAAAATTTACTGAAGCCTGAATGGTGGCAGGGGGAGTTAATGTAACTGGTTAACTTCATCCTTGTCACAAGGGTTTGAGATTTTAGGACCATTTAAGACCATTTTAAGATTCTGAATGCACAAACCTTGTTTCAGATATACAATTCTTAAAAACCACTGGAAGGGATTGCCTTAAACATAAGCATGAGTTCTGTGTAGGGCTAACATGAACAAGAGTTTGAGGCACATACTTCATGACAATCAGCAAACAAAAAGATAATAAATATTAAATAAATAAGATTAGCAAAGAAAACTTACACTGACAGCAAGCATCAGTAATGTAAAATGTACAAGACTACCTATGTTTATAAATGCACATGTAAATAGATATGATTGTGTATTTACACACATACATATATGTATAAATGTTAGTGTGCTAAGCATACCATTTTATTGTGATCAGCTGACATATTTGCATTTTATAACCATAAACTTTCAGTAAGACTTAGGGTGATTTTGAAAATAAAATTTTACCATTGGTTGCTGGAAAATATGAATGCCTGTAGAAAATATTCCTATTTTAATAATTGCTTTAGTATGTCTACTGTACTACTCACATGCCCATGTTTTTTTCTATTCAAAGTATACTCATAGGAAAAAAGAATGTTATGGTCAAATTTGGTATTTTATAACTGATCATGATGCCAAATTTTGCTGCTGAGTAAAATAGGCAATGTCAGTGAGCAGAGGCACTGTGGCTTTGGCACTGCTTTTGATGTAATCAAAGTCGATTCCCAGCCTTTCAGAGTAAAATACATTGTGGTGCTACATTGATGTTGGGCATGGCCTTTTTACAGAAGTCACTGAGCTGTAAATTATACGTTCTGTCATGGTGCCTCCCCAGACAATATGTGCACAGCTACTTAGCCTGAGCACAGTTATTAAAAGCCTCCAACTCCATTTGGCACGTTCCATTGTGGGAAGTTATTGGGAACTCCAAACACCACTGGTCCTGCTGCCGCTCCACAGGGTGTGTTTCATCCCTGTATTCAGGCACAGCTAGATGGAGGCAAACTGTTGAGGACACTGACTATCACACAAATCAACACAGGTAGATGTCAGTGTTTTACACTGCTGGGAAGCTTAGAAACATCCATTCTTTAATGCAATCAGAACTGAAAATATGTTTGAAGACCACACGTCTTCATACCCTAGGAATTATGTGCTCATGGGTGAATAGAAGAGGTGACCCACAAAGGTTGCTGAGAATGGCATTATATCGAGCACAAAGATGGAGAAAATTTGCTTTCCTGGCTGCTGACCCACAGGATCTCTGCTCACTAGAGAGGAAGATGGAAAGTGCTGCTGTCTGGCTGTATTGAGCGCTCCCTGACTAATCGCCTCGTTCCAAAAAGGGCAGCCAAAGTTAATCGCCAAAAGATCAGGGCAGTCTGCTGCTGGGGAGAAAGTAAATAAACCCAGCTATTTGCAAATGGTTCTCACGGTCACGGAGCAGAACCACCAAAAAGCCTGACTGGAAGAAATCATCTTACACAAGCCCCTGCCCTAGCATCTGATCTGTGGCATCTATACTCTTCCAAAGGGACGGGGTGGACACAGATCTGTTAAGTTCTCTAAGTAGGTCTTTTACAGCCTTTTCAGGAACTGATGGCAATGCTTACTCACCCCTCCCATCAGAAAATTTTCATCCTAATCTGTCCTTACTGGTATAATTTCTGTTATTTCTTGTTGTTATGAACCTGGAGATCACCCCTTTAATGTTTTCAAGGACAGATACCATGTCTTTTCTCAAAGTTTTCTTCCCTAAACCAAGTAACTCTAATTTATTCAGTCTTTTTTTATAGCTTATGTTTGTTTTTCTCTGAAACCTGTGTCACTCTGCATCATTCTTGATGCACAGCTCCAAAACAGAAAGCAGAAATTCCTCTGAGGCTCTGTCAGGGCTGAGAAAGGGAGCAGGTTACTTCACATGTCTTGCAAGCTAACTTCTGTTCACACGTCTTGGTGTACACGGCGCTTGTGTTCTTTGTGACAGCATTCCATCATTGTGCTGCTACAAGCTCAGATGATCCTCCCAAGGGATGCTACTCCGTCTGTTGCTCCTCATCCACTATGTGTGCCACTATTTCTGCTGAAGTGCCTTCCATGTACCCATACTGAAATAATCTTTTTTTGAGGGCAGGTACCTCAAGTTTTCAAGATTGTTTTGAATTTTAATCCTGCCCTCTGTTGTATTTGCAGACCTTTTCAGCTTTATATGAGCTGCTAATTTAACAGCACACTATTTCATTATCTCAGCTAATGAAAATATGGAAAGATTCTATATTCAAAACAGAGGTCCAAGAAAGACCTCACTTTGTACATCCTTCCGCTTAGGGAGTGAGCAGCTCATAATTACTCTGTGAACAAGGCCACCCACCAGTTTTGTCCTGCTTAATCAGTGTCACATATCTCTCAGCCATTAGATTAGTGCTGAAATGATGCCAAGAGTCTTACTAACGTCCAGCTATAATATCTACTACTTCCTCTGTTTCTATATGCTGTTATTCCATCAGCAAAGAAAATTGGATCTGACACTGTTTCTCCTTTGCAAATCTGGTGAGGTTCTTACTCATATGTACTTCTGAAAGGTGCTTTTATAAAGTTTTATTAACTATTGCAGGATTTTTCTAGAGATTGATGTTTGACTGATCTCCAATTCCTTAAATTTCCTTTCTTCACCATGCTAAAGAGAGATGAATAGAGCAGTTCCCTTCTGTCTTTCAGTGGCTCCCTGCTTTCTGTGTCCTCCAAGGCAGATTCTGCCTTTCCTGAGGTTGCTTCATCTACTTCTGGATGAAATCACCTTTGCTAGAAAACGGGACAATTTGCAAAGACCCTTAAGAGCTCTGTCAAAATCTGAAGTAGTGGGAGGTGTGGAATGAAACCTAAAAATTAAACAGAAATAGTAGCAAAATAGAGAGGACATGATATTAGGTATGATGAAACATTACCACCAGTGTCAACAGTTAACAGTGCTACTGTACTGTCATTGGGTACCTTAGCATTAACTTAGGTAAAACTTTGCTTGCCATGTGAAAAGGGCAGTATTTTCCTCATTTAATAGATGGGAAAAGCCAAAGAACTGAGTATTTGAAGGGCTCACTCATAATTAATTTTTAAGAGAAAAATACACATTTTGTTCCCACAATGCCCCGCTGGAACTGTCAGGCTTCACCCAGCAAAATGATTTCTAGGTCTCATCCTGAATAAATGCCTCAAGCCACACTGCCAGCCAGTAACAAACCTAGAAATGGATACCAGCATCCAGCTGCCAAACCAGTGCACAGAGCAAAAACTCAACAGCTTCATGGGCTTTTGCATATAGGAAAACTTATTAAAGACCTTTTATCTACCATCAGGAGAAAGCAGATGAATATATCACATACAAAAAAGACCCAGAGGAAAGGCCTGAGCTGATTTCATGGTATGCAAAAATTTTTCCAGCTTGGGGAGGTAAGAAACACTGATGGAGAAAGGAGGCTGTCAGATGTTGGGAAAATTCTATTGACAGGGCCAAAGAAAGACCGTGTATCTATTTAAGAGCAGGCTGGAGATGGTTAGGAACTTCTTAGGCATACTACACCTGTTCTTGTGGCTGGGAGGATTATCACTAGGTTCCTTCTCTGTTTTTTCTATAATTCTAAAAGATATTAAATACCTTTTTATGTGGGAACACTTTTCAGATTATTAGACTTGGCAGTGCTGGGTTAACAGTTGGACCTGATGATCTCAAAGGTCCTTTCCAACCTAAACATTTCTATGTTTTTATGATTTTTACACCAAGGCAATTACAAGAAGACTTTGAATGAAGCAGCCAAAATTTTCAGGAAAATTATGTTACATTTTCTATAGCTCCTGAGGCTGATTAAAACTTCTATCTAAATGTTTTCTAACACAATGATGTTTGCTGTAAAAAAAGTCACCTCTTTTAGACAAATAACAATCTGAAAGCAGAAATGTTTTGGCCAACCTCCTGCTGTGATTCAGCTGAATTGTTCAGCCTGCTGTGGCACCTCACTGGATGCTTACCCTTCTCTCCTCTAGCCCTACTCCATATCACCATATAGGTGCCTACCCAAAATACATTTCCCAGAATGTGCTAAAGGCAGGGGAGTCCCTTGAAGCATCCAACTGCTTTCCCAGTATGACCAGAATATAGTGGGGCAGCTGGTGCTTACCCAGGGAACAGCATTAGCATGGAAACAGAAGGAAGTAACCAAGGTGTATCGCATTCAGTGGAGGTACCAGAGCTACATTTTGTTCTCCTCTCATATTATTTCTACATATTTTGTTAAGAAGTGTGATACATTCAGTGGAAAGTCTTCCTCGGGTTTGATACTGAAAGAGCATCCATTTTCTGACTGGCTTTGGCTACTAACATAGCAATCTCAATCATGCAGGTGGTACACACACAGGAGTGTCCAGAAACAAATATTCATTGTGCAGCCACCCTATTTCCCTCAGCAAAGAGACGCAAATGACTTTGGAAGATTAGACACATGACCCCACATTTAACTTTCACAAAAAAGTCCATGTATTCAAGAAAATACCCTATACATTTGGCAGCAGGCATTTAGAATCACAGGTTGGAATATATATCTTTATATATTAATAAATACATAGATAAATAAAACCTACACAGTTTAGGTTGGAAAGGACTTTTAAGATCATCAAGTCCAACCATCAACCCAGCACTCCCAGGTCCAGATTAAAAATTCTGCCTTGATCTATAAAGCCAGGAAGATACATAGGAAGTTCTCATGGCTCTCCCCAGTGCCTTCCCAGATGGCAAAATGAAATCACAAAGTCTGGGGTCGAGATGTTGAAAGAAAATCACAATCTTCCTCCTACAAGATGAATCTGGTCTCAGCTTAGTTTCTGTTCCTGAGAGGGCTGGTCACCGAATCAGCTTCAAGAACGAACATTACCCCTGCTGCACACCACATCAAATTTAACTATCAGCTCCTCCATGCTTTCCCTTTCCTGCTTGTGAAAAGGAAGAGACACAGATGGCTTGTCAGTGTTTTCAAGAGTTAGTTGAGAGAGCAGTTTAGCAGTGAAACCCCAGAGATGGCCATCTGGGCTATGCAGTCAACCAGCCCTCCCCGCCAGGCCAGGTCTGTGCAGTATTAATGCTCTGCACGTTTCACTTTTAACTTGCTGTTTGCAGGGCTGTGAACAGTCCTGAGTTGAACTCATGTGGATGCTTTTAGCTGAAGGGACACCTCAGAGAGAGCAACCTGTGTGGGAAGCAGGTTTTTTGATGTCTCCTCAATGAAGAAGCATGGTGGGGAGATGCTCAGTGGTCCCAGCAACGAGGCTGGTGCAGCTTTCCTCCCTTTGGCAGCAAAAAATGGCACAGTTTATCTTGTGCAAGGCAACTTCAATGCAATGCGCAGTCACCTGACAGATTTAGAGCCTTTCTGAGTCAAGAGGATGGAAAGATGGAAGGAGACAATGCTCACACCTGACATTTAAAAACACCAGTGTGAAAAATATACAAGCGATCACACTCACTGTCTTTCCTGTATCACCAAACCCTTAGCTGCCTAACAATGTCGCCCTTAAAAACCACCACTTCCCCCTCGCTCTGGCAGCTGCTCGGTCACTGCTTGTGTGGCTGCCAGCCCAAAGGAGTCACAAGTCCCTGACCGCATTTTCTGCTTTTCACAACTCGCTCTCATTTTCCAGCTGGTGGCTGAGCCCTGGTAGGGGCTGTGCAATTCTTACTGCCCCAATCTCACTCCACTTTCAGCTCATCCTTCCTGTCCAGCTTCAAAATCTGCAAAGGCACTGTGGGTGGCTCAGAAGTGAGGCAAAAACCTGTTTTTATCCAGCTTAGGATTATTTCTAATTGTGTTCCTTGAGCCACAGTGAAAATAATTTTGGGCCAAAAGGAAATATTTCCCTCTGAAGGATGGAGAACTGTGACAGGGTTTATGTTTACAGCACGAAAGTGCCCATAAAAGCTAAAAGAAGACAACATAAAATGTTCGATATAATGCATAAGATATATCCATCATTTAACAATTGCTCACATCAAAAAAATATAAGCTACTGCATCTCTCACCAAGGGTGTTTGTGGTGCAGAGATACCCACAGTTCATAGGATCATAGAATCAAAGAATTCTTTGGGTCAGAAGGAACTTTAAAGATCACCTAGTCCAACTCCTTGACGTGGGGAGGGACATCTCTCACTAGACCAGGTTGCTCAACGTCCCAACCAACCTGGTCTGGAACACATCCAGTCATGGAGCATCCACAGCATTCCTGGGCAACCTATTCCAGTGTCACCTGTTCCAGAGTAAAGAACCTGCTTTTAATTTCTAATCTAAATCCACCTTCTTCCATTTGAAGCCATTACTCCTCATCCTACCACTAGAAGTCCTTGTAAACAGTCCCTCCCCAGCTTTCTTGTAGGCTCCCTTCAGATACTGGAAGGCCACAATAAGGTCCCCCTGGAGCCTTCTCTCCTCCAGGCTGAACAACCCCAACTCTCTCAGCCTGGCCTTGTAGGAGAGGTGCTGACTTTGGTGTTACTGGTCTTGCTTTGGGAATCAGTCAGCTGAGGCTATAGGATACCCCCAGCTATAGATGCTGTGGAGATCACTAATGTCACATGAGATGGGGAGTGCTGAAACATGCTCACCTCTCTTTAGTATGGGTCGTGCAGACACGTGCACTGTGAAAAGGAAAGGAAATGTGAGCAAGCAGCCCTTGCAACGATCTAGGGACAATCATCCAGACCACAAAGCTCTCTAGCTCTCTGTCCCAAGTATGGACCAACTATTCTTAAGAATAGCTTCCCAGGCAATTAAATCAATGAGGAAACCTTAGGAGAGTCTGAGGGAAATCATGATGTTGTCTAGGGCTCTGAGCAGCCTGCTCTAGCTGCAGATGTCCCTTCTCAGTGCAGGGGGGTTGGACTAGATGACCTTTAAAGGTCCCTTCCAACCCAAACCACTGTATGATTCTATACCTTCCTGCCGTTAAGCAAAATGCATCTTGTACCCTAACAAATGCTAGGACTCCACATCATCTTCTTTCCAGGTCCCAGACCTGCAGATGCTTAAACAAGCTTTTCACGCCATTCCCTGCAGAGCAAAAACATGAACTTTGGGAAGCAGCCACTCCAAAACAAAATCATAAAATAACTCCAGACCTCACACCGGCCTTGCAAAATCTTGAGTGATTATTTCACCAAAGACTGCGAGTATTTTGCAGTACAGCTGTTGAAATAGATAAAGGAGTGATTTATGATGTGCATAGCAATTCTCAGCTCACTGGTAGAGTAGCAAATGAACTAGCCCAGCAGGCAAACAAAACCTGAATACCTACCAACACAGGTGTGTCCTTTGTACAGCCCGGAGGAGAGTGAAGGGGGTGGTAGGTCATTTCCATGGGGGAGAGGGAAGGAAGAGGCAGCCTTCAGCAGAAGCGGGAGCCAGAGGATGCAGAATAAATTAAGGAATGTTTGCCTAGATCCTCTCATCCTAAGGATGGAGAAAAAAAAAGAAGAAGAAGACATCAGGTGAGAAGGGCACACGTGGATGTGTATTCCCATAATACCTCAGGGAGCATCCTGCATCCTTGTCTCATTAGCAGCTTGAGGTGAAAGGAGACTTGCACAGCTATGAAGCTATGTATGTAATTCAGGGACTGCTTCCCAGGCTGGGGGGAGGGGGGGAGGTGAGAGGGTGTCACACATCTACCCTTTCATGGGGTGCACGGAGAATACCACACTCATGCATCACATGTGGTGTCCCAACACCTACCCTTCACGCTCCCTTCAGCCCCTCTCGGGCCATTCAGGGTGGCTATGCAGCCACCCACCACATCCCACAGAGTAGGCACCCCATGGTGGGGCTGGGGGATGCCCCTGAAGCCCCAGGCTGCTCCCTATATCCCCACGCGTCCCCGCTGCCCCATTTGCAGCTCTTCCCAACCTGCTGGCCTGGGAGGACCAAGAGGGTTTCAAGAACAGCTCTGTCTCAGCGCTCCCGTGTCTCCTGCAGTAGCAGCCGATGACTAACGACCTTAAACCACAGCAGCTGCTGGAGCCACTCAGCATTAATAACACAAGACACTCCCCTGAACAACTAGCGTTGCAAAAAGGAAAAAAAAAAAGAACAACTCCACACACCCTTCCCCCCCCCGACTCACAGCCGCTCTTCTGCCCTCCTCTGCACAGACACAAAAAAAGTATCTCTGTCTGTTTCTGTAAGATTTTCAACTAGGGTTTCCGTTTGGGAGGATTAGGCATGAAAAGAAAAAGACAGAGTTGCTCAGGCCAGAGCTGGTAGGGGTGGTAGGGATGGGGTTTCCACTCCGGGGTTTCACCAGGGATTTAGTTCTACCGGCATTGCGCCAGGGGGATGGGATGCAGCTGCCAGCGTAAGGGCAGCAGCGGGACCTGAACCCCTGTTCTCAGTAGCTTTCAGTGCATTTGTTTACAGCCCTCAGCTGCCTGCAAGGCTTAAAAAATCCTGAGCTTCTCTGGCTTCAGTAGTCACGACAAATAAAGGTTTCCCTATCTTTTTCATTTTAATTCCCCCAGATAAAGCGGAAACCTGTCGCTCCTCCCAGCCTAAAGCGAAAGAGTAAAATGAGTTTAAATGACATCACTTCAGAGGTAGAACAAGTCCAAATGGCTAAATCCAAGATACTGTGGATGCAAGGATGGCTATAAGGATAGAATACAGGACTGAATGTTAAAAGCTTCAATGTGAATACAAATCACTCCATATCTCTGTTCTCTAAACAAAGCCATTGGCTTGCAAATGTAAGCTTTTCTTCTAAAAAAAAAAAATTAAATTGAACCCGAAATAGAGGTAATAGCTGTTGCCTCCTCAGTTTTGCAGACCTGGTCCTGCAATGCAGGGTTTTTGTTTTTGTTTTTTTTTTTAATAGCAGATAAACAAAAATCATAGTGCAAAATGGCTTATCCATATGCCAATCCTACTGAAATCTGCACATTCTTAACACTGTAAAACCTTGCTATAAAAAAACACTGTGCTACAGTGACTGCAGCTCCATTAAACCCTTTTTAACACACATATCACTTGGTTCCCAATGACACTTTGAAGTCCTTTAAAAACTCTGCATATTGGCTCATGAGTGCTTGCTGCAAAAGCAGAGTGCTAATAATAGGCAAGAAAAATCTTCCTAGCAGAGAGGCCTTTGGAAGGGTTTCTACTTTTATATCTATAGCAAAGTACAAATCTAAACAATGACACTTACATAGTATATAGATAGATCCCAAGCTGCTCCCAGGCATGTAAACATGCAAAGCTTACAGCTCTAGCCTGTAATTGGTTATGTTATTTTCTTTCATTTCTGGTTGTGGAAAGAGTGGCAAGATAACCCAGAATCATGTGTAACGCAGAGTGGGTTTTTGCTATACCTTATATGCATTAGCCAAGCTCTTAAACCAGTTAAAGAAAAACCCCAAAGCTTTTAAAATACGCAGCCTGGTCAGACAAATGAGGGATTTGCATGTGCAGATTTAGAGCCCAGCTGGGAAGGTGACTCCCCCCAGTGTTAAATTGTTCTCCTTCCCACTCGAATCAGATAGCAAGCCCTGCTTTTTGCCAAGTAGATTTTGTATTACTTCCAGGTCCCTAAGCCAGTAAGACCTAAAGCCATCCTTGTAGAGCAGTGAAGAAACACATGATGTTGTCTTAATCTGAGCAAGTGTGTGAATGATGTTAATGGGAGGTAAGAAACACATTAGATCTGTCCCAAAGGAAGGGATTTGATCATAAATGCTTCCATTAGGTTTGTGTACAACATCTAAGCCAGGGAAGCAGACCTGGGACAGGGTGACTCAGGAGGTGCTGCCTACCTAGAAAAGACCAGAGCTGTCCCCTCTGCAAAGCAGCAGGGCACAGGGGTGATGCCTGGGATGTCCCCTGACAAGCAGATTTGGAATCTCTGCAGAGAAGGAGACCCTACAACCTTTATGGGCAGCCTGGGCCAGACTCTGGCAAACTCACAGGAAAGAAATTTTTCCTTATGTTCAGATGGAACCTCCTAGGTTCCAGTTTGTGCCCATTAAGTCATTTCTAGTACTTCTGTATTAGTTCCTGACACCTAATGCACAATGGCCTGGGTTGTGGTGACAAGCTAGTGGACAGGTGAGGTTTCAGCATCCACCTTTGCTGCCCCTGATAGAGATGCCATGAAACCAAGTTTAAAGGTTTCTGATTTTCTGAATAGGGGCTTAAACACAATTTGACAGCCACCCTTTCCCCAAACAGGACACTTCCACGTGATTGCCACTAGAAGTGTGAAATCAGATGGATGTTATTTTCACTGCTTTCTATAATGGGTCCCTAAAGACCTATCCATGTATATAGCAAATACATTGAAAAAAAAGCCCTTGAAAAGTAAAGAAAACAGAAAATACTTGCATGAAGAACTCAGAATAGGATATGGAAGCATCAACATGTCATCTGTCAGGATTAAGGGACCACTTGGTTGAAAAAGGGAGACATTCCCTTGAAATATGGAATAGTCAGTTTATGAAAGGATCTCAGCTGGCAGAGGCTTTTTGTTGTTGTTGTTTGTTTATTTGTTTTACTATGTGGTTGATTTCTGTTACATTTTTATTTTTAAGACATATGTGTTTGGTTTTTTTGGTTTTTTTTTTCCTCTTTGTCACATTCATGCATGCATTTTTATGATGATTAAATATTATCATGGAAGGCCTTCTCTCTCTCCTCTATGACGTGTTGTTCAGTTCTTTAAGGAATAGACATAAGCCTTGTATTTTTGTGTCTGGAGAGATAAAACCTGCAGGAAGAAGCCTTTAGATCAAAGATCCTCTCAGTCCCTTTTCTTCCTTTTATTTTCAAAAAGTCATCCTTTGTGCCCTTTGACTCTGAAGTTCCCACTGGTTCAATGCATTGGTTATTTTTCATTACTGCTCTCCAAATTTCTCTGACTGTCATAATCATCTCTGTGGTTGGTGCATTATCACTGGCATGGATGAACATTTCCAAAGCCCCATGTGGATTTGCTACTGCACCACAGCCAACTGAGTCATTCCCTCTGTCCCAGTTTCCTTATCAGTTGCTGCTTTCAGTTCAAGTTATGCATCTATTTCAGACTCTCCATCTCATTGTCATTCAAAGCTGCAGGGAAAGCATTTAAACCAATATTTTCCTACACTCATATCTGAAAATTTGTTCCAAGTGATTGCCAAGCTGGAGCTGAGATGATTATCCTTTATTCTGCAACCTTTAATGAGATTAACTGTCCCAGCTTGCAAGAGCTGTTGTTATCAGCACTCTTGGAAACGTAAATCACTGACACGACTCGCTTCAGTTTTGGGTATAACAAAACGTGGGAACAAGATTTTTCAGGCTTTAAAACAGGGAATCCATGACAAATACAGCTCCATTATTGGTGACTCATTATATTTACTTGACTGGTTTTAGTATGGTAAACCACACCTGGTTGCTGTGTTCTTACAACATGCAGGTGACACTAGAAATTCAGAAGTAACCTTACCAACATGGACTTTGCCATTTGAGTTGTGTGGGCACAGTTGTGGACATTTTCACGTCTACAGAATACCCAATTCTTACTATTAGCTAGACAAAAGAAACAACCCCGGCAATTAAGGAGCAAAAGGAATATTACCGAGAAAGGACTAATTAGAAAGACTTATTTAGAATCCTTAGATAGCTTGTAAATACAAGTCAGGAAGCCCAGGATGGACACCGCACTGCCCTGCCTCTAAGAAAGATCCAAGCATTACCAACTCAGCGTGATGGCATTTTTCTCCCATTATTGCCTTGCCATAAATAGCTGGTAGCCTTCTAGGCAAGCCAAAACCCAGTCCACTGCATTAATCACTGCAGAGCTATCGCTATTGCATCAGGATTTTGTCAGAAATGTAACCCTGCTATTTGGCTTAGTGCAGTTTGAAGTAATGGTGGAGGGGGAAAAGCTTGCCCCAGATGCTGTCAGGTTATAAGTGTTTACAAGGGGAGTGATGTGACATGAGAGGAGAAAAAATAAATGTTTGATTGTGTTTGTTCCATTTGATCTTTCCTCTGGTAAATGCAAATAAAAGAAATGCAGATAGACAGCCTCTTGATCTCAAGACAGAACATGTGCCAATAAAAGATAATTATCCCCACTATCTGGGTTAGGGAACAGTAGTAAATGTCATCGTGAGGCATTTTTAGCACATACCAAAATTCACAAGATCATTGAAACGTATTGTTTGAGGCTCATACTGAGGCTTCCATGCTCAGAAGCAGGACCTGGACAACATGTGTACAGTTGATGGAACTTCATAGTTCAATAATAGAGTGAAGGATTTTTGTAATTTTTTCCCCCATCTTTTCAAAGAGACATTTAACTTATTTGCTTTGATAATAAAAGACCTGCAGGTGAGCCGGACAGTTTCCATCAGCAAACTGGCCCTGCAGGGACAGCATCCATTATCCATAGATGAATATGCAAAGAGAGTGCAAGCTGATTTTTCAAATATTAATTAAGAAAGTCACTGGTCAGCCAGCCATGGATAGAGTTTTCATGCTCTGTGAGGAAGTCAGGCTGTATGAAAGCACCCAGAGCACTTGGAGGATTATATATCTACTCATTCCAATCAGCTGAGGCTGAGGTTACAGTCAATAGAGACTGCACTGACCTCACTGATCACAGAATCATAGAATGCTCTGGTTTAGAAGGGACCTCCAAAGGTCATCTAGTCCAATCCTCATGCAGTAAGCAGGGACATCCTCATCTAGAACAGGTTGCTCAGAGCCTTATAATCAGGTTTTATACAGACAAGCCAAACTCAGGCATGAGGTTAGCCCTTAACACTTCATCTTGCAGATCTATTACTGAAAATTCATGGAGGGCTTACTTGCACTTGTCTGTCTTCTCACTTGCAGGAGATTTTATGCTGGTGTCTGACATTGATGGTTTAGTTTTGCATATATATGAGAAGATGACATGGGCAGCTGGTTTTAATTACCATCCTTCATAGTCACCTCACCATTAAGCTGAAACATGCCTTTCCAAAATGGCTCTGCACTTAGAAAACCTTTCTTCCTTCTTTTTGCTTCCTTACCCTGTCTGGCTATCCTCCAGATTTATCTTTTCCCAGCTTCAGACTCAGAGCTGTATATTCTCTTTTTTCCTGGCTCATTCAAGAAATTAAGGTATTAGGGAGTAATACTTGGTTAAACACAGGAGCTCATTCACGCTCCTTCTGAGGGATGTGGTAGGGTGGACAGCGGGGGCTCAATGCAGATTTGATAAGTTGATTCATCCCAGGAGAGACTTCAACCTGGAGAAGGCAGGCATGACTCCTGCCTCCACAAGGATCAGCCCCAGGAGAAGCCAAACCAGCAGTACACAGACCATCTCACTGTAAGCAAGGGACAAAGCAGGTAATGCATCACATTTTTTTTCCCCTCACTCAAGCTGTGCCCTGAACGGAGAGTATTTCCACCTGGTCTCCAGCCCTTCTGCACATGTTGGAGTCTTTAAATCATCCATCAAGGCATCACCCTTTGTGTGCAGTGGGATGGCTGCCTGACTCCCTTGCTCATTATTGGCCTTCGTGGGCCTTTTCATCCAATTCAGTGAAATATAAATAGCATTTCAGCTAAATGTTCACCCTCTTGTAATACCTTCCCAACATCTTTCTGCTCCCGCTACAGATGTATAAAAAAGTACTGGAATATCTTTCAATGGGTTACTAAATCATTTTTCACCCTCAGTACAAGGTTGATTAAATAAAAATAGTATAGGGACATGCATTAGCCAAGTCCAGACAACTAAATTTTTCAGACAAAAGAAGCAGGTAATCATCTGCCTTGCAGATCAATCTGGCTGTCACGATAAAGTGCTCCAAGCCTGCTGATGCTTGACCCTCCTCCTTTTTCTGACAAGATATGTCCACAGCCACAATTATTATTTTTTTTTAATACAGCTGATGGGCACCACAAGAGGTATTCTATTTTCTTTGCTAAATAATGTAGGGTGAATACTGTACAACCAGCTGACAGGTAGAGAAGGGAAAATTCAGGAACATTGCCCAGGGTTTTAATGAAGTGTGACACAGAAGTAGTATCTCCTCTGTCTTCTCGGCTTAGAAAACAAATTAACAGTGGAGTATTCGTGGATTTAGTCTCCTGGTTACTTGTTCAACACTGTGCATCACTTAGACTCAGTGTTTATGTATATTCAAAGCAACAGGCATAAATTAACAACAGAGCTCGAGGGTGTTAAATAACTTCCAATAAAACTCCCTCCCCTCATTGGAGTGATTTCTCAAAATGAAAATACCTGAGTAAACAATCTGGTCTAACGTTATGCCCAGAAGATAATAAACTGGGGACTGAGCAACTTTCACCTTCTGAACTTCAGCACGTGAAGGCAAAGGAAGCCCCTCCATTGCTTCTGGAAGGACGAGTAAGTGGAAAGGCATTTTAGGGACCCAACAAAGCTGTTCTATCAGTCTTACAAAAAAGGTGGCAGCCAGACACCCCAGCAGCAAGTCTGTCATTCTTCACTAAATTCCCATCACATTAAGCCAAGGAAGACAACAGGTATGTCCCAGAGATCTCCAAGCCCTGAATTCAACACAAACCAGCAGCCGCTCCTAGCAGTGATGAGATGCCAAGAAATGTTCCCCAGGAAGCGGAAATTATAACAATTATATAGCTTGCTATGCCCAAATCTATTCCATACATACTGGAAATATTTCTATTTGCCATCTATGGGTGCATTTCTTTCTGTGCACTGGTAACGTCACAGATCCCCAGAGGGAAGTCTGAATAATCTTGCCTCTGAGCAATGCAGCAATAGTGGTGTTGGTAAAAGTTCAGATAAAAGATAATGTACAAGATGATGAATTTCATTTTATATTAGGAGCTGGGGAGGCAGTAGACCAAAGTTTCTTTTAGGCTGGGGGAGAAGTGGGGCACAGTGTATGGGCTGTGTACCACCAGCGTGGCTGTAGTTAATACCAGGAGGGGTAAGCCTGGGAGCCCTAGCCACAATAAACAGTTATTTATGCAGTGATCCAGGGTTCTGGGTATCTAGGTCTCACTGGTGGTTTTCTTTTAGCCAAGCCTTTCTCCTTTTCACTTTCTGTAGCCAAATTTCCTGACTTGAAAGTCCTCCACAAAAGAAGTCTCCTGCCCCAAAGCTCTGATGCGGAAACCATGTGAGTTGGTTAAGAAATTTTAACGATCCCATGTCACAAGTTCCTGTGCACTTAGTGATAAGGAAGTGAGAAGAGGTAGGAAGCGAGTCACATTCCTGCCCAAAAATGACCATCTGGGGTTGGGTGTCTCAGTGTTTGGTTCTCTGATCCCCTCCTAACAGCTGGGTGTTAGCAAATGCTTCGAACTGGCCTTCTGAAAATCACATCCCAGTAAAGCCTTTCAAGATGAGCAGCCAAAACCCAGAATCATCACTGTGGCAAAACTTGTATATAGAGATTAGGAACTATTGGGTGCTAAATAGGTAAAGGAAAGTTGCTCGAAGCTGGTATAATTTCCAGACCATCAAAACTAGAAAACACTTGTCCTAGATGTATTTGGTGCATCACTGCTATTTTAGGCAATAATTTGTGATGCAAAATTCATAATTCATGTGCCTGCATCATTCCTTTGCTTTAATCCTACATCCAGCAGTTTCTTTTGATGCCAAACAAGAATAACCACAGTCACACAGCTGTAACATTTAGATAAAACTTGCTGCCTGTGTTTATCAGGTTACTGTTCGTGTTTTCAGAGAGGTCATCCAATCCTGCTCTTGCCAAGAATGCCAACTGCTCCACAGGCTCCCGAGCCCCTACTTTGCCACTGCACAGTGCTCAGGGCAGCATCCTTGGTGCTCCCCTGCATCCCCAAGAAGGTTCCACCTCACTAAAGGGCTCCCCTAATACAGTGGGCTTGTTCCTTGCAGAAGATGCTACACACTTCTACCTGGTATGCAGGAGGGAGGATACTCTGGACCACAACATAAGAAAATGTGCTGATATGCCAGGAAACCTTAACTAATGGTAGGAGATGATGGTACCCAAGTGAAAATGAATCATTCCCTTCCTCTCAGCAAGATAAAGCAGAACACGCTGTGAATACAGGCTCTCTGAAGTGCTGGTTTGGATTTGCAATGGGAAGGGTAATCAGCAAGATTTCCAGCTGCATTGCCTCCCCCCCCCCCAAAAAAAAAAAAAAATCTGGCAAATTTTTTCCTCATGTCCAACATAAACTTCCCCTGGAACAACTTGAGGTCTTTTCCTCTTGGCCTATCACTTGTTCCTTGGAAGAAGAGATCGACCCCACCTGGCACCAGCCTCCTTTCAGGTAGTTGTAGAGAAGAAGAAGGTCCCCCCTGAGCCTCCTTTTCTCTGAGCTGAACAACCCCAGGTCCTCCGCTGCTCCTCACAAGACTTGTGCTCTAGACCCCTCACCACCTTCATTGCTCTTCTTTGGACATGCACCTGCATCTCAGAATATGCTATGGATTCTTTCCATTCTCATCTTTACTTTGCACTTCAGTCCTCTTGGCATAGTGTGGTCACTGAGATAGTAACACTTGGCTGTCATGGCATGACTGATGGGTTCTCACCCTTTTGGTGGTGCTGACTGCCTCTCCATAATCACCATCCAGATGCACCCATGTTCAGAGCTTCCCCTCACTCCGTAGCCCTCTCCTAAGGTATTTCTGAGAGAGAAGATAATTCCTCCAACACAAGCCTCTTACTGTATCTCCCCTAATGGTTTGTCGTCCCTGCAGACAGGCAGCTAGAACTTTCATCATTTCTAAAAGCTGCACACTTCTGTTTGGGGCACTTGGGGCATATCCCAGAGCAATCCTGCTCCACCGTAAACATGTGCTTTCAGCATTTCCAGAGAAGGGCAGGTAAACAGGCAGGATTACTGTCTGATTTTGCCAAAGGAAAGACTCCGCACATACGCATGTGTGTGCACACGCTGGATATATCCTGGGAGAAGAGTCCTAGCTGCAAAGACATTTTTTTCTGTCACAGTTACAGGGAAAGAAAGAAATGGAATTAAATTCTCTGTCCTCATGACTAGAGAAAAAAGATGTTATCTGATCATTTATCTATCTGCAATAATTAATTCAAGGGCTTTGATTTTCTTTTTTTTTATTGGCATGTCTGCAGTACAAGGGTATGAAAAGATTCAATATGTATTCAAAAGAGCACTTAATCTTGAAACGCCTTATTATGCATTTCCAGGAGCCAGCCTTCCATTTGAGGAGCTTGTCAGGATTGGTCTTGCTCAATTTTAAAAGTTCATATTTGGTGCTAATAAGTAAACATAATTTTTATGGCTGTTTGTACTTCTGTCTATCTCACATGCTACGTAGACAAATCTAAATAAATGTGTTTATTTACTTCAGGCACTTCCCTGAGGGATGCAATTCACCCCCAGAGCACCACAGTCATGGCAGAGGTGTGTGGCTCTGGATCAGGGATCCTCAGTCATTGCTGGACTTACATGTGAGCTGCCTGAGGAGGATTGTGCTCCA
Organism: Megaceryle maxima; assembly: GCA_024605025.1. Lineage (NCBI taxonomy): Eukaryota > Metazoa > Chordata > Aves > Coraciiformes > Cerylidae > Megaceryle > Megaceryle maxima. The sequence continues at coordinate 39,517 of JANHGN010002763.1, forward strand.
GGGTGGAAGAAGCAGGACATCTTTGCAGGGAAGCTGTGCGGGAGGGAGGGACCCTGACTGGGTGTGGGCTCATCCTGGCCAGCAGCCGAGATGTTAATTAACAAGCCTGGGAGCTGCAATCTCAGCAGGACAAGGGCTTATTGTTACCTTTCATTTTAAAATATTGCCCAATTGTTTGGGAGTTTTATTTCTGTGGTGATTCAGCCACAAGTGGGAAAGGTGATATGACCCACTGAATGGCCTATCCATCACACCTATTGGGGTCACCACCGGGGAGGGGGCAGGGACCACCAAACCTCAGCTGCTGGCTCCACTTCTTGAGTCCACTGCTTGGCCCCTCAGCACCTCAGGTGTGATCCTGCACAGGGCTGGATCACCAGCGGACCATGTGTCAGCTCCTGTCCACATAGCAGGCATGCAGCACTTGGTAGGACCATCCGTGGGACAAATAATTTCCTGAGTTAGAAGTGGGGTCATCACTGCAGTGGATCGGGGGACGCTGAACTGAAAGGGCAGTTTGTGGGGACCAGCTCAAACCCTTGCTGAAAGACCATATGCCTGCCTCCTTGGTGAGAAGGACAATTTATCCTTTGCATTCTTGAGCAGTGCAATCCCCTGCTCCTCCTAACGCCATTTCCTCCCATCTCCTTCCAGACCATGCCAGTCCATCAGCCTATGTGCTCTCACCTATGGATGAAACCAAACATGCAGCCATCCCTAGAAGGTGAATTTTGGCTGAGCTTAATCTGCAGTGCTGATGGTCAACAAATGCCACATATTAGCTGCACTGGGGAAAAAATAACAGGGTTTTTTGGCAACATAGGTTTCCCAAATCCCCTTTGCTGCTTATTTTGCAGCCCAAGATCCAGTAACTTGTCTCTGCTGGGGATATGGAAAGCTGTGTGCCTTGCCAAAGCCAGCTCACACCCTGCGGGATCAGGCCCAAGGCTGCATATAAATCAGTTACAGGTGCTTGAATTAAGAGAATTAATTCCTAAGACCTTCCCATCCCTGGGAGGTTCAGATCACAATGAGGCAGGCAGGGGCCAGGCCAACATGAAACACTATTAATCCTGCGTTTGCCCCAAGTGTGACGCACTGCTGGGAGCTATTCTTTGTGCTCATAGCAGGAAGAACTGCCGGGACAGAACAGATGTTATTCTCTCTGTTTGCAGGGAATGGCTCATGCAAGACATTAAATTTCCTGATGCCATCACTAAATCCCAGGATTCTCCTCATGAGTTATTCAGCACCTGTCACTCTGGTCTTGCACATCTGTTTTATCATCCTCACATCCACCTCTGTCTTTCAGAGATGAATATTTATTATCTTCATTGCAACAGCAGAATCAAATCCTCTGTTACTTTTCTAATGCAGCTCCTTTCTGAAAGATAAGCATTCCTATCTCCCAAAAAGATTAACTTCTGGTTTTCATCCCAGGGTATTTCAGGAGTGGATTACTGCCTAGCTCAAATCCTCATCACAGCATTAAGGGAAACAACATTTAACATCTTCAGCTGGGGTGTGGGCATCTGATTACATCCTGGACCAAATGATACCTGGTGCTGTGTTTCTGGCTCATGTCAGATGACACTGCCACAGGGCTATGGATTTGTCCAGATGCAAAATGGAGAGGTTACCTTTGCATTTAGCTCAAAGAAGGCATGGCACATTACCAGCCTGTCTAGGAGACAGGAACGGCTGCCCACAGGAGCAGGCTTCAGAAGCTGGGAAACTGTAAAGAAGGCTGATAGAAATGGGCCTTCACTAACACAGTCAAGAGCCTGAAAAATGCCTTTTTAATATGCTAATGTGTCAGCAAGAGAATTATGAGTCCGTTAACAAATGGTGAGCACCTTTGAGTTCTCATCTCACCATACTGCAATTTTTTTTTTACAATATGTGATATAAAATTGTGCTCCTACAGCATCTTGGGTGCCCTGATATGCCATTAGAAAGACTAGGTGGTCTCAGCAGCGCTAAGGCACTAATTTCCACCAGGAACTTGGCCAATCAGGCAGTTATAAATATGCCTTCCCTCCCTTTACAGCCTGTGAAGCACAGCTTCAGCCCCATCCAGCAACGCTGGGGCCTGACAGTGCCACCTTTGGGCTGCTGGACCAGGCAGATGGGGTGTGGGGCTCACACACCACAGGGATACTGACAGCAGCAAGGTATAGATACTCTTGCTCCCCCAAGATGACTTTGCTAGACAGCAGCATGAGTGGGAAGCCATTGGGCACTGGAAAGTTATCACTCTGCCCACCCTGGGCTGTGGACAGAAAGTGGGAACCCAGGGCTTTGGGAAAGGTCTGACAGAGGGTATTGTGAGTCAAGCAATATGTGCAGAGGGACCAGCACGGGTGAAAAAACAGCCAAAATAATCCTACTGCTGCTCTTTAAATGTCATACTCCTGGCAGAGGAACCTTTCACATGTTTCCCTGTTCACATCTCCAAATGCACCAGGCTTCTGCTGCTTGGGGGGTGGAAGTGGGGAGCTGTGCCCTGGGAAAACCTTGTGGATGAGCCATTTTCCTCTGGCAAAGATGCAAGCAGTTTTGCACAGCGTACTGCACCCGCATACTCTGTGTCCTCATTTATGGAAAACTTTTCTGTTTTGAAGTTTAGCAGATTCCTACACTACTTTTCCTGACTGCTTCAAAAACAACCCCGACACCAAAAACTCCCTACTAATTAGCAGGGAATGAAGTCCCACAGACTCAACCTCCCGCTTGCACATGGCATGCTGGTGGGACGGCAAAGATCTCTGGGGTGCCTTCGTCCCTTGGGAAGGGGATATTAAATCTGAGACATTTCAAGAGAAATTGAGGGAATACAGACAGAAAAAATGCTGTGTCTTATTAAAAAGAAGCCACCCAGCCTCCCTCCCCCTCATGACAACCCAGAGGAGTCCCAAAACATAATCAGTTTAGGCTGAACATCATGTTGCCTACAAGATTAAAATCAGACTCAGGAGGTTTCATCAAGGGAGAGTTTAACTGGTGGTGCTCAATCAGGCTGCAAATCCTCTAATGACAATTGAAATAAAGTCATTCAAGACACATCCTTAAGCATTACAGCAAAGAAAGCCTCCCCTTGGCTGCATCACTTGGCAAAATTGTATTAGGTGTCTCTTTTCCCTCCCACTCTATGTCCATTGCTGTCTTGGGGCCATACCCGCCCCAGGCTGAAGCTCAAGGCCAGCATCCTACTTGGAACAGGCAGCACTGGGTCCCCTAGCTTTGTGAGGGGTCCGTTAAGTCATATCTTACAGGAAACTGTCTATAGATAAGAGGCAAATGAGATAAGAGAGGATTTTGGGTGAGCCTCCCTGCTTGTTTGGCTGAAACTGTCAACAGCTAGCTGCTGTTCTCCACAAAGCACCTCCAGCAAGGTGACTATGGTAAAGCTGACAAATTCTCTGTTGAGATAACACATCAGTTTAGAAAACTATTCTACTTCCAGTAGCAGCTTCTTCACTTGGATAAGGATGGCTAATGAAATGTTTCATTTGTCCTATATGTGTCCCTGAAAGATAAGCATCACCAGACCAGCTCTGCTCTTCAGAAACCTTCAAGGCCTCCCAGCTAGAAGTGAAAATAAAATGTAAATCTGTTACCCAGTAAGTTTGAAACTGTCTCCAGTTCTTTTTAACCTTGCTCTCATGAGGCTGCTGTGGGACAGTCCTCCCTGAATCGGCACTTTGAAATCACCTTGCTACAAACATTCACAGCTCTTTCAACATGCATTTTACACCTGACCTAACAAACTTTGCTTTTGACGTGACTCGAGTTTCAGCCTGATTTCACACAGCAAGGGTTCCCGTTTCAATCCTTTAACCTCTGCGTAAGTCCCAAAGACACATGAAGCAGCTGGAGTGACGGTGAATAATCAGGTGGCACCTTGTTCAGTCTCCTGGAGAAACCAGCAGTACCCAATCCAATTACACATCAGACAGAAAAGTCATTACTTGTGTAACCTCCGAGCATCCAGCAAAAACTTAGTAAAAGGTAAAATTGCCTTTTCACTCACACAGGTCCTGATCCAGCACCCACCTAAGTTTAGGTGCCTGTTTATCACACTGAAATCAAGACTCTTTTGCTGCATAGGTAAGCACTTTGTTAATCAGGGAACTGAGGTAAGCCATGCAGATGTTTAATATTCAGATATCACTATCATCTAGGGAGTGAGGGAGGACTGAGAGAGTCTCATTCTGATTTAGCAAGCTCAGGGGAAAGCAAAGACAGCTCAGCCAGCAGTAAGGGAAAAACACTCTGTCCTACGAATGTCTTCCAGAGTTTGCAGGGATTTTACCCTCAGCAGCATAAGGAGGTTGTGGAACTGTGTATGAATCACAGAGCAGAATCACAGAATGGTTTGGGTTGGAAGGGACCTTAAAGATCATCCATTTTTAACCCTTTTGCCAGGGGCAGATACACCTCCTACTAGACCGGGTTGTTCAAGGCCCCATCCAATCTGGATTTGAACACTTCCAGGGATGAAGAAGAGACTGCCCCCCACCTGACTCCAACCTCTTTTCAGAGCATTGCAGAGAGTGAGAAGGTTTCCCCTGAGCCTCCTTTTCTCCAGGCTAAACCCAAGGTTCTTCAGCTGCTCCTCACAAGACTTGTGCTCTAGACCCCTCACCAGTTTCATTGCCCTTCTCTGGACATGCTCCAGCACCTCAATGTCCTCCTTGGAGTGAGAGGCCCAAAACTGAACCCAGGATTCAAGGTGATGTGCATTACCAGGGACAACTGATGGGAGAGAAACATCAGTAACATGCACCCTGGAGAAGTAAAATGAAGTCCTGGGTAGGTCATGAAGACCCCAAAAGATTTCACAAATAAAGTAATCAGGATCTTGTGTTGTTGTTTTGCAACCGAAAAGAGAGTCATCACCTACCTGCCTCTTTGCAAGGGAATGTTGTTCTTCCCTGCAAATGTAAAGGTTTAAGAAGAGATTTCTCCACACTGAAAAAGGAATTGCTTCCAAAAAGCAGTAATGAAAGCCCAGAGTGCGCAGGCTCTGACACACCACTTGCTTTTGTGCAGGATTACTTTGCGTTGCTGCTCTTCTCCTCCTTACAAGCAGGCTAAGCAGTTAACTTCAGAAGATACATATTTTTCTTGATTCAAGTTTTCTGATAAAAGAATATACTAACTTTCAAAGCAAAGTCATTTCAAAAACAGGAGCTAAAATTAGGTTTTGTGGAATTTTTTTTTGTTCTCTCTCCCCTTTTACAAGCTTTTACAAGCAATTACCCACTTAGTATTTTGAAATTATACAAGAAATTTCAATAGGAAGTTTTTTTTTTCCTGCTGCTCCTTGAATGTGAAGCCTTAAAAGCTTTTCCAGAGCACACAACAGCATGAGCAAATGAATTTGCCATTTTCATTCTCTACTTTTTTTTTTTTGTTAAATGAATGGGAAGCAGTAGGATACTTGTTCCTCATTAAACATGGGGTTTTTTTTAATTCCGTAAAGGCAAAGCTCTGTATGACTGCTCTAGAAACTGAAGGCAGGGTTCTTGCCTGTACCACAGCCCTTTGCGTTGCTGTGGGAGTGCTTCTGAAATAGCTGCATAGGCCATTATGCCAATGCATCTCTCAAGCCTCAATTTCTCTCATGGCAGGGTGGGATGCGTGGGGGGAGACAAATTTAGCATGCTTGCTCATGCAACTGTCCCACACAATGCACACCCCATACAAAGAACTGGGCCACACGAGGTGATGGGGCTCCTCTAAGGCAGGTCTGTGGGAAGTGGTGAGTGAGAGCCACATGGCAGTGCCATGGCATGCAGCCAGCCCTGGACCCTCCTGGTCAGGCTGCATCCACCTTGCCAAGTGCCAGTGCAAGACAGAGGCCACTGGGATGTGTCACCTGCTTCAACAAGGCCAGAGGGATCTAAGGAGAGAGACAGCTGCCAGCATGTCCGAGTTTGAGTTAGAACAGAACTAATTCCGTTCAGTGATTTTACTTTTCAGCTCATTCTCTTCTAAGTCACCGCACTTTCTGAAGTTAATGGCAGATTTTTGCAGGTAGTCTCTGCTTCTGGCAGTGATAACACTCCATGTTTAGAGTCACTAACAAAAATTGGGATGTGCAGAAAGAATCTTGCTTATACTTGCTCCTGTGCAGACCAAGGTCACTGCCCGATCTTGTGCACTGTGCTGGGGGTACAGAAAGTAAAAGGCCATGCCTGCAGGGAGGAGAGGCCAGGAGGGGTGACCCTAAATTGACCAACAAGGGATTCCATCCCATAAACGTTCAAGAATCCAGTTCCAGAATTCACCTTCTGAATTTGGTTCCCATCTGCCACTGATTCCTGTCTGGGACTTCCGCAGTGCCTTCTGACAGCATCAGTGGTGATGGTGACTTTGCCATCAGGGGGTTTGGGTTCAATATTGGCTCTGTATATATTTTATTCTATTATTATTTTAATTTAAGCTCTTTTAGTTGCCTTTTCCCGTCGCTAAATCTCTCTCCCTTATTCCCTTTTTCTTCCTCTTTGGTGAGAGGGGTTAATAGAGAGCATCTGTTGTTTGTCCAGTGGCCAGCCCAGCCCTACCCCTTGTCACAGTGATTCAGTCTCAAGAGCCTTCCACTACCCAAGTGGTGTCCATGTGCCTTGGTGCAATGTGGATGGGCACGAGGTGTTTGTAAAATCAGAGGGCTGGGTAGCCAGTTCTTCTCCCACCACTTCCCCTGAGCTCGGGGTGTGCAATCTGGGGCACTCACCTTAGTGGGGAAGGTAAGCATAACCTTTCCCTCCTGCTCAAGCTGTCCTCCGAAGGTGGGGTTTTGTTTGCTCCTTTCTGATTGTCACACAGATGCCCACCTGCCAAGATCACACTGCTGCTGAGTTGGAGGCATTTGTCTCTTATTACTTAGGAGTGAAAGGTTTCATTTTGTCAACGAGCAGTACCCATCTGAAGCACCAGCTCTGCCATCTGTAAATAAAAAGCAAAGGTTATGCACAGCCGAGCCATCCAGGTAGGTAAGGGAGATTAATGAAACAACTCAGATTATCTGTTCTGCTCCAAGTCTTCATGCAGACAAGAGGCAGCATCAGTGTCTTGTTAAGAAATGTGTTCCTACCCCCACTCTCAGGACCCCTCCAAAATCCCCTGTGGCAGGCAGTGCCTTTGCTTCCACTCATTGCTGACCATGACTTTGCTATAGTGTCTCAAGGCCCCAGAGAATAAAACATCTGAAACTCCAACATTGCGTGTCCCTGTTCTCATTCAGACTGAATCTTCTCCCAGGTCACAGTCCACTGTAACTTTTTTTCCCTTACTTTACTGTCTGTTACCACCTAAACCAACTTATAGCTCCTTGTTAGATCCAGGCATTCATGAAATACTACAGACAGCTTCAGGAAGGCACCTTCCTCAGAACCCTTGTGCTCAAATTCATATACTGTTTTCCTCATCCTCCTTTTTATTGTGTCTGCAGGACATCATTTGTCTCCCCATCCAGTATGAAGTCAGTCAGGATGGCTGCCCCTGAGCCAGGTGGATGGAGCAAAGGTCACCTCAGTTGAGGTCTTCTGCATCAGTCTACACTGGAACCACCCTCTAGGTTTCTCACTAACACAAGCTGTGATAAAATCCCTTCACTGTCTTTTTCAGCTTGGTCTGAGTAGGTGAGGAACTCACACAAATAAACATCTGTCTTCAGCATGTGTGGTGAGAAGAAAAAGCCTCTCAGGTTCCTCTAGATCTAGACCCAGCTCTTTTGGAGTAGGAGATATGGAACTCAGTGAAATACCCAGAAGAACATGGAGAGGGAGAGAATCAATCCTGACAAGCTTGAACTTCCCCAGTACCCATCTGCTGCAGCCAGAAATGCTCTCGATGGAAGAGATGGAAATACAGGAAGACAGTTACTTCTGCAAACAAAGTAGACAGCAACGTTAAACTGACCATGAGCACATCACTGGGTGGTGATTTTGGATTTCACAAAGGGTCCTTCTCACAGGGAGGCTCATGTACGCATGGCAATGGAGATCCCTTCATACACCTCATCCTTGACACCACAAACACATAAACAAGTATATTAAATCAGACACAGATAAGAAAGGTTCCACCTTTTCCCCTCCTCTTTGTACTAAACACTTCAGAATTGTGAGGAACTGTAAAGAGTAAAAGACAACTTCAGAAGAAAAACAAATTTCCAAGAATCATCACAACTCAGATTTTTATTCAGCAGTGAAGTTGAAGGGAAATATAATTATTTCCCTTCGGGGCAAATGTTCCAAATGGAAATTAAGTAAAAATACTGTCCCCCAAAAGTACTCACAATGAAATTAGTTTTCATTAAATATATTTGTTTGGCAAAATAAAATTAAAAAATTAGAACCCGTACAAGAAAAATATCCCTTGCAAATTTCTAACACTGTAGAAATGACAACAATGTAAACCTGGGTATTTGGCAGTTGGAATTAATTTGTGGAAATTACTGTTGAACTTTGGAGAAAAAAAACAAAAATCACTTTTAATAGCAACAAGCCAATTTTAGAGGCAAGTGAGGCTTAGGGACTGCTATAGGGATGGGACACACTTCATACAGAGTCTGTGCAAGTGATCTGCTACTGTGGGGCTATTTAAAGAGCTAGAAGGAAAAGAAGTTAAAAGCTGTTGCAGCGTATGGTACAGCAAAAACCTGCAGACTTTCCATTCTGGGAGCCGATGTTCAGTTGGGTGTGTACTGGTGGCGAGAGCTGAGATGACAGTGGCAAGAATAATGACAGTGATGAATGGTGCAAGCACTGGGGAAGCAGTGAACAACTTTCATCATTGCATTGGATTCAGTTGTGAGCAGACTCTTGGGAGTGTGTGGCTGAGGAAATCTTCTGCTTACAGTAGCCGCTTCTGCTCCCTACCTCTCTCCTCCTTCCAGTTAAAGCCTCTGCCCTGCCAGGTGGGTTTCACAGGCATGCAGTTTGGTAACATCGTCCTTTAGGTAAGAATGTCTATTCCAGTATTAAAAATGTAAAAAAAGTCCTTGGGAGGCTACTTCTTAGTGGCAGTCTTTGCCTTAAGCAAGGCCAGTGGCCTGAAATTACAAGTTAATTAAAGCAATGTGGATTTGGATGAGCAATGGGGAAGATGGGAATGGGGGAAGGAAGGGAGGCAGGGAACAGGGAGGAATGTGAGTGTTTCTACATCCCTCCCCAAATCCATAATCCAAGGTGCACAAGTGGGTTTCTTTTGTTCCCTCACACTGTTTTTTTTTTTTTTTTTAATATCTCTCCAGTTATAATATTTCCAGTTTTGAAGCAAGTTTCAGTGGCAGCCTCAGTTACAGTCATAAACAAAGTCGTAGTTGCTGGGCTCCTTTGGGATTGGTGGGGGAGCATCTGGGATCTGTATGTTTTCCAAGTCAAGGAGGCGTAGCTTTATCTCCATGCTGAGCAGCGTGTCCAAGTCATTCCGCGTCAGGTCACTCAACATATCCTTCCCAAGGAGAGCATTCAGTCCATCGGTCCATACACAATACTGCACAGGAAAAAGAGAAAAAAACCCTATCATTAACAGACTTGTCTGTACACAAACTGCTTGACTGGCCTGGTCCTCTACAGTTATTACTCCCACGGTGACTTAAAAAGAGACCTAAAATGAGATTGACAAATTTTACTAGCTCATATCATAAAGAAAGAATGATCCACTGAACTGCTCAGAAAATTGAAAAATATGCCCTAAAACTGGGAAGAAATGGCAGCATTTAGTTGTTTGACAATTCACTATCTCTTCCAAACTTCTTTTTGGATATTCTTCCATACTTATGGGACAAAGAACAATACTTAGCTTAGGACAATGAACCTCTGGAGAGATCTCGTTCTTCCCCTTTTCCACATTACTTACGAAAAAAGCCTGATTATCTTCCACTAAACTTTTAATTCCAGGACAGCTAGGTTAGGTGAACTGAATCCCACCCAAAATCTTTCTCGATCCTTTGTGTAAGAAATCCTGTACCAACTATCTAGCTTTATATTGGTTTTCCTTTCAGTAGACTAAGTGGTACCAATTAACCTATGCATAGACAGGCTCTCATTTACCTATCTACACCTACTTTACCGCTATTTTACACAAAATAACATACTATGAAAACTACAGAGTCCATTGGTGCTGTGTCCTTTAAGAAAATGAAATGCCAAGCTACCTGATATAATTCTAAATGCTGCAAATGCTGAACTGGCTTCTAAAACAACCTCCTCCTTACTGACAGCTGTTTCCCAATTGGAGATGTCATTTTTCCCAACAGCCAACAGCTTGTGATAAACAGGCATTGAATAACCATTTTAATAAACAGAAAATCCAAGGGAGACTGGTGATCTAGAGTCAACTTCTATCAAGTAAGTCACTTCCATTTTACTACTATGAGCCATTTATGCAATTATGGACAGAAGTACTCAAATGCTATCACCTGAAAATAAAGATTTCAATCATGAAACTGTGTGCCAGTTTGCAGGAGAAAATTAAACCAACCCTAATTGCATTTTTATCTTACAAATACTTCTGCTAGATTTCATGCCCCAAAAAAAGGATTTTAAATTTAGCTGACCATTTGCTATATGATACTGCCAAGTTTAAAGATGGCCATGCTTGACCTCATCCTACAGCAGGAATGAAGACTATTTTTAAGGAAGAGAGAGAAAACCCCCTCTTGGTGGGTATATCTTCATCCGGAAATGGGATGGTTAACATACTTCAACATCCAAAGTGAAATCTGCCCCATTTCAGTCAGTAACAAAACAGTAGCAGAACTGAGATTTCACCCAGGGTGTTGGTAAATCACGCTGCAACTTTAATATGAGATTAGATATATTAGAGACTTCAGGGTTCAGGCTGTCCTGCTAAGTACTAAATAAGCAACTTTGCCTATTCTGGGCTACCAAAGTGTGTCACTGAAGACTTCCAAAGTGTGTGATTTGTAAGGAGTGTACACAGAGCATCAAGAAAGGAATATATCCTAGAAACGCAATTATTTTTGAACAGACTATACTTTTTTTTTTTCTTCTGATTGAATTGAACTTTTCATTGGGAAAGTATTTCCAGAATTCACTAGGAGGAAAGGAAGAGAAAGGCAAAAGGCTCTGCTCAGGTTACAGAAGCGCAGAGCATCTACTCCACAGATGCAGTCCCTGACGTAAATCATCCATCACCTGCTCAACAAGTCCAGCCAGCGCTTTCTCTGGGGATGAATACCAGCAAGCCAGAAAGCAGGACTGCAGATCTCTCCTCTTCCAGAGATAACTCATCTGAGGCCCACAAAAAACAAACTCTGGCCACAGTTCAGATGAGTGTGATGGCCTGGAAAAGGTGCTTCCTCTCTAATCTCCACATTGGCAAGTGCATCTAATTGAACTCCTGTACATCTTGAGCAGAGAGAAATCCTCATGAGATGGTGGAAAAACAGAGGACATTCATTCAGAAGCTTTTTTTTTATTTTTAATATGCAAAACAGACTAAGAGCCACTGAAAAATTAATTTTACTACAAGCTCATTTTCATAAAACTCCAATGAAACCTAATTATAGCCTCACTCATCAGTTTCTCTGTCAGAAATCAAGGAGATTAATCCACCTTTTCTCTATGTACTTGAAACCAGCTATTAGTATTTAAATGAAAAACAAACACAATGGCATTATGTCCCAGTGCTGAATCCTCTGGCTAGCAGGAAGCTCCAATACAGGGTACTGCCAAACTTTAATGTGCATGAACAAGATCCAAATATCAACGATACTGGTTCAGTAATGAGATTTTATTAAAGAAATACCTTGGGATTCAAGTTAGTGGAACCAAACAACCAGAAAAGTTGTGCAGGCTCCACCCATCTGGATGCAGCCCCAAGCAAACTGGTCTGAGCTCATTATGGACCTATTTTGAGCAGGACATCAAACTGGGGACACCTCCAACTTCCCTTAGAATCTGAATCTTCCTGTGATCCTAATTCAGATTTTGTTTTTAGGACACATGCAATTCCTATATTCAAACTCAATTTCCACATTCAAACCTCACTCTACAGTTATGAGGACTGTGGAAGTACTTGAAAAAACCCTGTAAGCCTGACCTCAAATTGTCATGTACTAACATCATTCCTGGTGCTTCACACAAAGCTTTTCAGATCTTGAGATGTCACCTAAGCTGACAACACTGCTAAAATAGGACTTCTATTGACAAGCACCCCACTTACTTTGATGCAATCATGGGCTTCATAACATGCTCTCAAGGCATCCTTGGGTTAGTGCATCTCACAATCCTACTGCCCATCAGTGGGGTGCAGTACCAGTTTTTGGACATTTAGACCATTAAAATCCACTTGTAGCCTTAGGCTATATTTGAGATACAAGTGGCTGAAAAAATGTCCATTTTCATAACCATTTGGTCTTATGAGCTGAAACAGACTAGGATTCAGTTTCTGTAAAATTTATATCAGAAAGCATCTATGTTCAATTCAGAGGATGAAGACAATCACACTTTGCTTAGACCTACAGCTCTGATGGCACATTATGCCTGACATCCTATTGCTACTTTCTCTTAGATCAAATCTGACCAGCAAATATTTCTCTGGAACCACCAAATCACAGACTGGTAGGGGTTGGAAGGGACCTCTGGAGATCAACTCGTCCAACCCCCCTGCTCCAGCAGGGTCACCCAGAACGGGTTGCCCAGGGTCACATTGTCCAGGCAGGTTTAGAATCTCTGCAGAGAAGGAGACTCCACAACCTCTCTGGGCAGCCTGTTCCAGACTCTGGCACCCTCACAGGGAAGAAGCTTTTCCTCTTGTTTAGGTGGAACCTCCTGTGTTCCAGTTTGTGCCCACTGCCCCTTGTCCTGTGGCTGGGCACCACTGAAAAGAGTCTGTCCCCAACCTCTTTCTCCACACCATTTAGATACTGATAAGCATTGACCAGATCCCCTCTCAGTCTTCTCCAGGTTAAAAAATCAACAAACGTGCTTTAAAATGACACTCAAATATTAATCCCCAGGAAAACCCAAATGAGCATAACTTCCTTAATTTAGTCTCCTAAAATTAACATTTATTTGAAGGATTTGAAGGTTTTAATCCAGAAAGGCAAATGTTGAAGCTGTTCAACTAAACACCCTTCACTCATAATGCAATTTCATGCACTTGACTAATACTACAGTATAACACAGCTTAATGCAATCTTCTATGTTTCATCATCTTAACAGTGTCCTGAACTGAGACAAAATGTGATGCCACAAAATAAACTTGCAAAGGGAACACTAACTCTTGCTGCTTTAGAAATAAGAAGGAAATATTTATTCCTCCTTTATTTTTTTAATATAATAGTAAATAATATTCTGTTAAACTTTTACTTGGACATCCTTTGAAAGACATCCAATGCTCCCACATAATTAGCTAAATTAGTTCCATTACCTTCCAAAGGTAATAACGTTGTTTATTGCCATGTTGTTTTCAAGTAAGACAATGAAGCAGGGATTCTGCTTTGCTATCGGTGTTTACAAGGTCTTCATACAAGTGAGCCCATTGCAAAACAAACCCCTGTAGACATGCAATAGACAGGACCTTCTATGATGACCTGTCACAAATGGTCTTAAGCAATGTAAAAACTCAAGTTTTTGGCTGAAATTGAGAGCTAACAGTGGTATAATGGCCCCTGATGATGGTGGCACCATCACAAGGAGCTAATGATGGCACTGATTCCTGAAGAGCTTGGCTCTACACTTCTTTGGTGTCCAACTAAAGTTCACTAAAGTGAACACACAGCAAAAATCCTCCAAGGAAGACCAGACCAGAAGAAAACTTTACTACACCAGGAAATTGTGAGCAAGGTCTGTGGAAAATGTGAGGTGTACCCAAGCTCTCTTCTTTCTCTTATTTATGGCTCATATTTCAGTAGGGCTTAGAAATACTGATTCTGAATTTGGACCCTCATGTGCTCTATGACGTCCAAATACAAAACATGTTCCTTCTGTGGCTAAGGATATGCATGAAAATTACAGGAGATCTTTCTCTCACACTAGTCCCTCTGCTTTCAGTTTGTTTGAGAAATGACAAAGGTTTAGGTGGACCTGCACTCTGCACCAGGATGACCATTTGCATGTTCTTATAAAGCTGGCTGCTGCCATAAAAAAAACTAAAAGGGCTCCAAAAAAGTTTCTGTACTCTGAACTTGACTTACCTCGTGTTTGTCTGGTGCAATGAAATTCAGCTGGCCACTTGAGTCATACAATATAGAGAAAGCAAGCTCTAGCACCTCCTGGAACAATACAAAGAAACGTGTTAATGCTGTGTGAGATGGGCATTCATACATTCTGTCTCTCAGGTCTGCCTGTCTTTCCTACTACTTACTTATTCCCCCAGACAAGTGGAAAAATAAGTTATGGTACTCTCCTATCTGGCCAAGGCTGCAGCAATACCAGACCACTGCAACAGACTGGCACAGCAGGAACCTCTCTACACATGCTTCAGTCAAACTCCCCCCACTCAGTGCTGACTGCAGCTCAGTTGGTCATGGATTACTTCAGTATTTGAGTTTAAATTTCAGCTAGGCAGCAGTGAAGGATTAAAATCAATATAATGCACAATAGGACACTTGCAACAAACTCTTCATGAAGACCCACAGATTAAATTTGCAAGGTTTGATTCCCTGTGTCAAAAATCTCTCCAATACAGTTAATATGCTTAGGTTCTTTTCATTGGTGGAAATCTATTAAATTACTCATTATCAAGAGATTTCTGTCATTTTGTTTCTACCTGAACCAGAATCAGCAGCCTCAGTCAAACTGAACTTGAACTATCTGGGTTAGGCCCAAATGAATTTCAGGAAAGGAAAAAATGATCATCTTTTCCTCACCCTCAGCACTGAAGCAGGAATTTCAAAGATGCCAAAGTGAACTCATGAAGCACTGTCCTTCTCTAGAAGTTACCATGACCTGGGTTCCCATGGGGAAACCCAACCAATCTGAATAAATAATGAACTTTCACTGGCCAGCAGCGAGCAGGTAAAGTTGTGTTGTCATGGTTACTGCAAGCATCAAAGCACTGAAGAGATTCCAAACCAACCTGGACATGATCCTGGGTTACATACTCTGGGTGACCCTGCTTTAGGTACTGTTTTAAAATGGAAGAATTGACTGCAGGGACTGCAGCATATACATTCCTCTAGATTTCTACTCCTGATCTCCTGGTCTGAATCAGACATAGGTCTTTGTAATTCAGTAAGGGCCACAGTAATGATGCGAGGGCTGGAACCCCTCTGCTGTGAGGGCATGCTAAAAGAGTTGGGGTTGTTCAGCCTGGAGAAGGGAAGGCTCTGGGAGACCTTATTGCAGCCTTTCAGCACCTAAAGGGGCCTGTCAGCAAGATGAGGACAAACTTTTCAGTGGGGTCTGCTGTGACAAGGGGAGATGGTTTTAAACTAAAAGAAAGAAGATTCAGACTACAAAGAAGGAAGAAATTTTTTACAATGAGGGTGCTGAGACCAGAGAGGTGGTAGAAGGCCCATCCATGGAAATACTCCAGGTGAGGTTGGCCAGGGCTCTGAGCAACCTGCTCTAGCTGCAGATGTCCTTGGTTTCTGCAGGGGGGTTGGACTAGATAAACTTTAAATGTTCCCTCCAACCCAAACCAGTCTATGATTCAATTACTTTTTAACTTGTGTGATTAAGAGTCTAAATCATAAAACTTTCAAGCCTTGGGGATAATTTTGGATGATTAGGCTCCTCATGGGAAATGCTCTTGTTTTCTTGAGTTTAGTTATTATGTCTAACTTGCCATATTGCCAGGCCACAGGAGACAAAACTGTGTTAATTCCCCACAGAAGCTGCAGATACCAATAGCACAGGTGCACTCAGGAAACAAACAGCTCATGGCTCATGTAGCTTTTTTGTGTTTTTTGGCATGTCTCAGCCACACCTTATTAAAGAGTAAAGTCCCTCATTACAGAAACAAATCTACCTCTGCCCACACAAACCTGGCATTACCTCCTCACCGAGCATTATAAATTACTGCCACAACATGTCAAGTCGTGCAACTGAGGTTGTGAAATAAAATGAAGCATTGCAAAAAGGGCTTCTACTGCTCTGCTATGATGTTCCTGAATTTCATGAAGGTCAAGAATAATCCCACAGGCCTGGTCCCTGAATATTTGTCCTTTAGGAAATTCCAAGGGATTGAATTTTTTGTTCACCTCAAAGAAAGGGAGAGAAAATCCTGCCTGAAAGAGGAATATCCCAGGGATCCATGAGTTTGGTCATTTCCAGTCAGGCAGAGAATGAAAAAGAGCTAAATCGAGGGCACCAAGTTTCCCCTTATGGGGGAGAGTGGAAGTTTGGCAGCTCTGACTCCAGTTCAGCTCCTTTGCTGTCTGCTCTGGAGACTAAATGTTCAGGATTAGAGCTTCCAGAGGTCAGCATATCTGTCACCTCATGCACACTGAACTGTCAAGGAAAACAGAAGCCCCCCTGAGAATATCTATGCATGCAGCAGCAGGGAACTTGGTCAATTAATAGGAAATAAAAGAGGAAAGAAGCTGCAGTATGGGGAAGTGAGAACCATCTCTGCTGACTAAAAAGGATTGCCACATCAGCAAATAAAGGAGAACACTTTGAAATATATGGCCATGTTTTTTCCAGTGTCTTCCCTCATGCATTTTGTTGAAAGCTGCAAAATCTATTTCAATTCCTTGAAATTCATTAATATTACTCAAGAGTAAGAAATGAGGACTTTTAAGTTAAACCTCATTTATAAACACAAGCAAGATGGACAACAATGGATTCAGGTCTGGCCCGATCAGGTTGTTCCAGCTTCATATGCCTGCGAATTCCAATTCAGTTTAACTCTTATTTATTTCTAAATGGTCCCGCTGGAAGAATAACTGCCATGTGCTGGCAAATGAAGAGATGCTGAAGCCTTTGTTACGGACATTCTGCCAATCCCAGCTATGTTGATAGCAATGGCACTCTGCCATTCAATTTTCTTTTCTGCTAATGAATAAACATCAAGGTGGTCATTATATATGTGCAAAGAAAGCGCAGGATGGAATGCCCTCTTAAAAGATAGATCAATTGTGAAATTTAGGAAGTGAAAGGTTTCAAACACCACACTCAGCCACATGCTGTGTCTGTCTGTTTGTTGCTTTTTTTTAATTTAAAAAATTTTAATTCCAGTGTCCACATCAACATGCTACTCCGCAAACAATATGTTATTCCTATGATGTCAGTTAAGTAGCTGCAATACTGAGCGGGATGACAACTAATTTCACAAATTCTGTGATTACCAGGGGAAGAAACAAGGAATCGAGGAAGAAAATGCTTCCCCTCAAACTGTCAAAAACCCCGCACCCCAGCAGAAGTAGTAAAAACTTTAAAAATTTCTATTGCCTAGGTCACAAATGGAATGCTCCAGCCATGGAGGCAGCTATTGCACCTACCAACTCCTATTCTTCAAATTCTCAGCTAGAAGTTTCCTGTCAGTCCAAAGTAATTTTACCAGAGGAAATGGGGCAATGCTGACAGCTGAAGAACAAACTGCTCTGCAGTGTTGCCATTTAGCATTAAATACATTACTGCTCCACAAAGATGACACATTCCCATCACTGCCACCCACTGCTTTCCATCTTCCTATCTTTCCTTTTTGTGCGGACATATAAGTGCTAGGATGAGGAAGCACCAGAAATACTTTACATGCATCATATAAATGTCCCAATCAAATGCTGCTGATGGTTCAGCTGTAATTTGAGGTAGGAGTCGTGTGCAATCTATTGTGTGTGTGTGTGTGTGAGTGCCCAGGTTCAGAAAATTGGGAAGGAAAAATACTCCTGGGAGTTTTTTATCCTCGCTTGGCTTTACTTTTTTATTTCCAACCATGTAAAGTCAATGCTGGAAGGAGATGATGGCATCCTGATATACTCAAAGCAACTCGTGTGCATGAGAAATGAATGCAGAGATGCTGTTTGTATAGTCAAGAAAAGCTGCAGCTATGAAGCTGCAGCAGTTGTATGATACAGTTTTGACAGTGCCTTTTCATTTTCTATAGTGTCCATCAGAACTGTTTTTTCCAGTATTTATCTGAACACTAAATGCATGCATTTTATCTTTAAAATGTTGAAGCAGGAGCTCTTAACTTCACTATTTTGTCCATAAAAATATCTTTCTTGTTGAACCCCAAGTTCCTCAGTTTTGAATAGGTAAAAGTTCTGATTCAAATCCTCTGATCTGGTTGCCAGACCTCAGGGTGTGGTTCTAGGTCAGACTGAACATCATTAAGAGTCTCACTCATTCTTGTAAGGTCAGACAGAGCATGATCTGATAGAAAACCCTGTACAATATGGCATG
This sequence comes from Megaceryle maxima, assembly GCA_024605025.1. Lineage (NCBI taxonomy): Eukaryota > Metazoa > Chordata > Aves > Coraciiformes > Cerylidae > Megaceryle > Megaceryle maxima. The sequence continues at coordinate 57,849 of JANHGN010002763.1, forward strand.
AAGACCTTTACCATTAAAGATGTCAGATTTTGCTAGGAACTGAATTTCTTCTTGCTATGGCAGCAATTCTCACTAGCAAAAACTCTGTAAAATTCTGACACTGTACAATTTGAGTCCTACTGTCAGTTTACAATTCTTGAACTGACAGGGAATATAGATCTAATTTAAGCTGACCATTTTCTCCTATGCATTTTTTCCCAAATGCGCTGCTGAACACATCCTTATACACCTCATTAATTGTCCTTACATACTTTTTTTGGCAGTTGTTCTTCTACCTGCCTGGATCTGAAGGTATCATCAGCTGGATATAAATTGCAATTTTGGCATGTGCTAGCATTCACTGGACATAAGCTTACCAGAGAATACAGCTGGAACAAACTAGTTATTTATCAGAGACAGTACAGGAGTAGGTCAAAGTCAAAGCTAGCTTTGCTTTGCTTTAGAGGTAGGAGACATCACTACTAAAGACTATCCTAATACGCTCTCGCAACGTGCATCTGCCACCAAATCCAAATAGAGGAGGGGAGGCTGTCCCAGTAATTTAACTCAAATGGTCTGAGGTGAAAACAAAGTGTGTGCACACAGAAAGGTGGCAGGCTGGAATGAAAAATATTGGCATTGCTTTAGGGAAGGTTGAGTTGACAAGCTTGTATTCTTTGTATTCTGCAGTGTGCGTGTTTGTAATAATTTGAGCAGCATACCTTGTTTTGTTTAAGAGCTCCTTTCTCCTTCATGTGAGGGCAGTCTTTCCCAGTCACAACAGCTTTTATATCTGCCACTGGCACTGCAGTAAAAAGAAACAAAAGCAAAAAACAGAAAATTAGTTATAACAAGGTGTGTAAAAGCTACAGAGTCTGAAAAGAGGTGAGACTAATGTGTTAAAATTGCCACCTCCTTTGCCATTTCCAGCCTGCTGTAAGCAAGGAAAATGGAAGAAAACAACTAAAATAGGAATCAGTGAGTCTTGACAAAATTTGAGGCATCTGGATAAAAATCTGAGCATGCTTTTTCTTGCCTGTTGAGACTACTTTGGGTAAGAGTGTTTCATTTAGCTATGTATCTGTGTCTGGACAGTTTTTATGTGTACTTATATATCTAGAAAAAAAAATCATATTGCTTCCTGCCTTACTAACATAATATGCCTGCCCTGTTGTTGCTCCTTCCTAGGCATCCAAGTAAAGACTCTGCTGAAGGAGAATATTGGGCAAGTTGGACTCTACCTCACTTGATGCTGTTGTCCTTCTGTTAATGCCTGTATCAATTTTTCAAGTAGTTTTTCACTATCATCAATTTAGTTGCTTTCTGGTACTAGCAGGAATAAGGACTATTAAGGTTTATAATGACCCATTCCAATTGCTTTAAAATGTGAAATGATCAGAAATCATTAAAAAAAAAAAAGGATAAAAAAAAAATATTGGTAGCTGCTGCCACTCAGACTCATTCACAGAGTGAGGTCACTAAAATGTAAAGATAAATTTCTCTGAGTTTCAAGTGGACGTCAATTTTCCAACAGCAATTACATTATGATGAATCTATATGCTCCACAATACAATATGGTTGGTGAGTGGTGGCTTCTACAATCTATAAAGAATTCATTATTCTTGTGGCTGCAAGAAAGCACCATATATATAGAACAGCATAATAATTTGAAAATCTGTTATTATCTAGTTCTTTAAAAACCCTAATGGAAGTCCTGGAGAGGAGAAATGTATTTTCTCTTTTTACTGGGCACAGCAACACTATGTATTTTACTACAGATTACTGTAGCACTGTGGTCATATGGAGAGCATGGGATATAACAGACATTTTTAAAGGACTTCTTTGCATGGAAAAGTAAAAGAAATGGAAGTTATCTGGCCCTTCACTACTCAACCTTTCCTGCCTTTTGTCTCAGTGTTTCATGATGACTTTTTAGGTATCTGTAACTACCCTACTTTTTGGTCAACAAAATATACTGTTTTTCAGAGGAGAAAGTGAGCTGCTAGGACAAACTGTGAAGTAAAGGAGATATTTGAGTACAAGTATAGAATCACAGAATGTTTTGGGTTGGAAGGAAGGGACCTTTAAAGGCCATCTGGTCCAACCCCCTGCAGTGAGCAGGGACATCTGCAACTAGAGCAGGTTGCTCACAAAGATCTTCTTAAGAAGAAAGAGTTCCTGCCATTTGCTGAAGATGCCCAGAAAAACAGTTTCTCTGCACAAGGTAGCATTTTCTCAAGTTAGATCTCCGGTCCACAAAGGCTTTTCTCCAGGTTTAGTATGCTTGACCACTTATGATCTGGAATGAAGTTACTGTGGGGGATCACAGACTGAAGCGACATCCTGATCTTTGTTTATCAGGAATGTGGCTTGCTCCTTCCTTTGTAAAAATAGAAACATGGCCTTCAGATGGTATCACAAGCTGAGTACAAGATGCTGGAAGGTGTGAGCATGGGTGTGATATCCTCACAATAGATAAAGCCCAGAGAAAGAGGGCAGCTCTTTTCTGTTCCAACTGGAGTCTACACAGCTTGTTAACTCTGCCAGCCTGAAGGGGGGGGTGACATGCTCAGAAGTGAAAAGGTTAACAACTCCCCCCCCAGTGTTTATTTTTGGAGATAGACACTAGTTATCCAAGCTTGGCAAACAATACACAAAATGCCCTATGCTGCTTCTTTAGGTCCTCTATTTTCTTACTCACCTATTCTCTTTCATCTGTTGACCTGCTCCCAAGGGCTAATGATCTGGTCATTATATTCCGACCTTAATAGTTCAAAATTCAGTATAAGTCTATCCAGAGAATACCAGAATATTTCTGGAAAACATTCTGTAAAATTCCCAAACCAGTTTGGCCTGACACACTTTGAATAATAGTGCCACTTGATAATCTTATATCTTGCAATATTGTCAACTCTGTTTAACTGAACTCTAATGAGGGTGGCACTGTGGTGAATCCCATGTCCTTGACAGCCTGAAAGCCTGAGATACTGATGAAATACCTGTATCTTTCTCAAAATGCATCAGTATCTGCTCTGCCCGCAGGCATGCACGGGGAGCATGTGGGTCTGGCCCAGTGGTTTCTGAAGTAGGAACTTTCTGTTCTTGTAAGATCCTGACATTCTCAAGGAGGTTCAAGAGCCTATGGAAAATGCAAATGCAAGATGAAGCCTGCAGTCCCGATCAGGGGTTTGAGCATGGAGGAAAACAGATCTGGAAACTGCTGGTCTCTTAACTGTGCCTGCAGTTCAAGTGTGACCTTCATTCTTCTGTCATTCTGACGCTAATGTAACATTCAAGGGCTATTTCTCCAAGCCTCAGCCAGAAAAAAACAGCCTCTTCCAGTGCCAATGCAGCAATGTGAGCCCCTGTCCTACATCCTGCCAAGACTGCAGTTAAGAGTGTGAAACATCCTTGAGGCAATCTGTAAGGCAAAGAAAACAACAGAACTGTGACAGCGAACTGCCCAGGCTCCAGCATCAGACAGGCTCTAGCCTCTGTCCTCCTACCAGGGGATTTATCACTATTTCCTTTTTAATTTTTTTTTTTTTAATTTATGGATAAAGGTAATTTTGGAGCCTTTCAGAAAGATCATACTCGCGTGATAACTCGTGATACTCTCTTCTTCTTTCCCTTAGAAATTTTAAAAAGGTGCTGCCTGATTATAGGTTGGGGAGCAGAAAAGAGAAACTATTTTTTATTTTACTAATATACAGGGAAGTTTAAATAATTGATGTTTGCCTTTCTCAATCTTCAGGCTGTAAAAATTACCAATTTCTGAAAAATTAGTCTTTTGGTCCTTCCATGAAAGAAGTGAAGCTACCAACAAAAATACTTGTACAAGTTTGTCTAATCTGATAATGTCAAGAATGTCATTTATTACTTATGGAAGTTCAGAAAAGAACAAAAAGAAATTATTCTTTATTCAATGCTTGATTTCTTGCAGTTAGTTTTTGGTGACAGAACTACTCTGGTCATTTCCATTATCATTAAAAACTTTCCCAGCATTGCAGGTTAGACCTCTACAAACTGTGTTGAAGGATGAAGGAGAAATTATCTCGAGAGTATGATTTTTCTGAAGGGCTCCAAAATTACCTTTATCCATAAAGAAAAAAGAAATAATAATTAAAAAAATCCTGATAAATCCCCTAATAGGAGGACAGAGGCTTGTCCTCTCCCAGCTCGGTTAATGGCGAGGTCCTCTCAATACTGTTCACAGCACTTTGTCATCTTTTAAGTCCTCTCCTCATGATAATAAGAAAGACCTCTGCCCACCACAGATTTCTCTTCCAGTCATTAGACTGTTTGACATGGAAGAAACCTCTGTCTCCATGGACAGGAAGTGCTTCTGAATATGCCCAAGTATTTTTATTTGACACCTGCAGTCAGATGACCAATGAAAATAAACTGTGTTCCTCTCCATGGAAGGCATGACATTTCTGAGCTGAATGAAATGATGAACTCCTTGGAAATCTGAGCTCAGTCCTCATACACATGTGCCAAAACCAGAATCTCTATCTCTGTAAGCAGAGCTGTTGCTAATGTCCTGTGTTAAGAGAAACCTACTACAAGTTGTAAAGAGGAATGAGCAGAAAAGAAGCAGAAGTAGTACAATCTTGGCACATGACTTACATTTATCTTGCAAGGAATCATGGGGGACTTCTCCCTGGGGACTTTCTTCCAAGTCACCATAGTGCAAGACCTTGTGATTCGGTGAAAGTCGACAGTACCAAAATTTGTCTGTTAAAATAAATGCATTAAACAAGGTCACTAACATGTCTTCAATCAGCATCACCAATAGCATAGGAGAAAGCTGACTCAAATGAGGAAGGACTGCCTTTTTTCTTGCAGAAGGAGGAATGTGTGGGGTGCCTGGAAAGTAGGACAAGGACTTTGCTCAGTAATTTTACTTGATTAAATGGCAATCTACCATTTTTTTTTTTTTTTCTTTTTTGACTTAGTCACTGGCTCCAAAAATAAATACTAGCAAACTATTGACTTAGTTTTATGTGATATTACATACCTTTATGGACAGAAGACTGGCAAAGTAACCACTGCTTTGAGTGGAGAACTTTAATGTACCCATAAAAGCTTCATTTTTAGCACACACTATGTGAAAATTAAGCCGTGCCAGCTGTCTTGTGTGGGACACCCAAAAACTGATACATTTGAAATATCCCATACTTTATGAAAATTATGACTCATGTCTTTTTATAGACATGGGAGAACACCCCCATATTTATGGAGGGACTGGACATAACAAACACGCAAAGATTTAACAAGCAAATGTTAACTCCGTTAGCCCTGCAGATTAACTCAGTGTTTTGCACGGTCACAAATACACATGTGACCAAGCAGTCACACTCCACTTGGCATTTTAGCCCTTACTAGGAGTTATATATTTACATTTCCTGCCCACTCCCGCTTTGCATTTAACATTTTTGCTTTAACATTTTTGTTAAAATATTCTCCCACAAAGTGCATCACCCTTTGCAGAGCTGGGCCACCAAGCTGCCTAACATGCAAGGGTGGTGCTTGCCAATTCCCGTTCTGAAATGGCAAGAACAAGGTTCCCCTTCCTTATCAGAGCATTTTCTATTTAATAAATAGATCACCCAATGTTAAGCTGTCCAGAATACAATCTTCTTGCATCTAAGCTATAAATCTCCAATAGCTTAGTCAGAGCAAGGCTATGTATTAAAATGCTAGTGTCATGGGGAATGGAGGGCTTCCTTAGCATCACTGCTGGCAGTGCTGATTCTGTGACAAGCAGCAGCCTAAGGGACAATTTGAGGAAAAAGTTGGCATTGACACAGCCCCGTAGAGCTGCGACCGCCAGGAGCGAATGGAAGAACAGTTCAGATAAAACTTCGAAGGAGCTACAGAACCACTTGCAAAGCTTTTACAGGGATTTGAAACCAGAGCAAGCAGGAGCCCTCACACTCAGTAGACTCATTTAAAGAGCACACAACATAATCAACTGGTTGGACAGCTTGTGTGTCTCAGAAAGATGCATGTGAAACTTTTCTAGATTCGTACCTTTGACAGACAATTCTACCAGAAGCAATATGAAAACTTGATGCTTAAAAATATACACTGCTGAATCTGATGGTTGACCACTATGTCCCTTGTCTACCTAAAGAACTAGTAACTGGAGCAGGAGGTTTTCATGTCTAGTTGGAGGCTTTCATGTCTAGCTTGAACTGCAATCTCTTCATTTATTAAATTGTACAACTTTCCAACTAAACCCATAATTTTTTCATAGTAAAATCCAACATGGTCTCACTACCTCAATGACCTGGTCAGGAAAGATGGTATAACTGGAAAAAAAAACCAAACAAACCTCTAAAAAACCCACACAAATTCCTTTCAATTTAGTACAAATGGGGCAGGTGGTGTTAGCAAGGGTTTGGAAAAGTTTGGCTCTCTAACCTCCAAGGGTTTGCAGTATTTTGGTAACCTTGGTCCTGTCCCAACACTCTGCTCCAGTAATAGAAAAGGGGAAAACCCTTCAATGAAAACGTCTTACAAGGGGTGGGTTTATGGGAAGACACTCTAGCTCTGAAGGCTTGTGGAGCCTTTTACAGCAATTCCCTATAAACCAAGGTTAATTAAAGAACTAACAGCCATAGACTGTAGCTTGAAGCACGTCTGGCTTGATTCTCCTGTGGGCTTGCTAATAACTGCCACTGTGCCACAGACCTGCTGTCAAGGGGGAACCCCTTGAATGAAACCTATAAATGGAACTGACGAGGTTCCCTCAGCCGCAGCCACTAAATGACTGCGCCAACCAGGCTGTGGAAGGCCACCAGCACTTAGGGGTGGGAAGTTACCCTTGCTTCTACACCACCTCAGCCTTACCAGCTGGGGTGGTTTTTTTTGGCTGTATATGATATTACAAAGTTTAGTTTATCATACAATTTCCCACTAAGGTGAGATCTCAGTGCCTTGGAGGGGGGCAGTTTTAAATGGAATACATGTTATTTTACTGGGGTGCAGGAACCGAACACAGTTTTATTGGAAAACGAGTGTTTGATTTATACCCAGACTTATGAATTTGCCCCAAAGCCTAAGTCCCTTCTATGAGCTACAACTCTTATTTTGTATCCAGCATTATTACACTTGGCTCTGTAAAACTCTTCCTCAGAGCAATATGCTGTAGGGAGGGCACCTGCCAAGCAGAAAGTCTTTGCGATGTGATTTCATCACAATTCTCAGACACTATGTCTTTTACACTTTCCTGTCAGTCCTTACGTCTTGTAGCTCACTGACCCCTGATGCAATCAAATTAAAGTGCTAGACATTCTTCTTTGGGAAACAGAATTAATCATTCTGGATTTTAACCTGAAAAAGTGTCAAACAAATTGAAAAGAAAAAAAAATTTAAATAATAAAATCAGCTACAATTTGGCTGGAAGAGTATTCAAAACCATGATGAAATAATAGGGCACAAAACATTTTGCTGATGAGCTAGAGACTGCTTGGCTATTCACATAGTTTATTACTGGGTGCATTAATAGCCAATGACTCATATGCCCAGTGCTATTCCAGGTAAAGAAGTGGTGTGGTTAGCACTGAAGTGTTCTATAGTTAAAATCTGGGGAGAAAATAGCTCAGATATGCAGGGACAAAAGTCTGAGAGTGTATATTTTATCCCAAGATTTATTCTGGATTAATAAAGAAGTTGGTTTTTATTGTTTAGGTTTTTTCTTCTTTTTTTTTGAGAAAGTCTTCCTTGTGGATTTAGCGACAGGAAAACATACTTTTAAATAGATCACTGCAAACATATATATTTGTGTAGATTTTTAAATGTAAGTATGTGGACTCATCCTTTTTCTTTTACTGTGTTGTCCTTCTCAAATACAACCGTAGTGACACATTCTCACTCTAACTGGTCCTAGCTGCTTAGATGAAAGCCATCAAGCCCTAAAAATCACTGGCGAGTAACTGACCTGTGACAATGCTGGAGGCATATTTGGTTAACTGGTTCCTCTCAGCAATTCATACACTCACAATATATTATTTTTACTGAGACTATGGAGGGTGGGATGGAGGAGAGGTAGCAAAGAGGTTTGGCAGAAAAAAGGACAAAAGTGTGTGTCCCTGTTCAGAAGTGTGAGCTACTTATCCTGGCAAGAAATTGAAAACATGCCTTCACTTGATTTTTTGTCTTAATTTAAGCTTTCTCTTTTCAGGTTACTTCCATGGTGTCTTGTGTTTTTAATTTAATGGTGTGTATCACCTGTCTTTCCTTCTCTTCCAGAAACTACTGTTAAAAAACCATAACCTTTGGCTGAAAAAACACTTCAGTAACATGCAATTTCTCTATAATCTTTATAAAAAGAAAGGGTAATTTATTTCCAAGAGTGCATCCAGTGACATAAACCACAAATGTACTGGATGACAGCATCTGAAGCATCTATTATCCTCAATAAAATGCCTTTATCTGCTACTTAGCTCTACTGGAAATAATAACTTTCAGAGTTGCAAAGTGCTTTGCAGGCTTTCGCTTTAGTCTTCTCCCTTTTAGGAATTAACTAAGGAAGGAGAAAGGTGTGTCAGCTGATGTCCACAGTCAAGGAACAAAGTAGGGATTTGCAGAGCTTCATGATCTGCTGCCGAACAATGACCAGAAGGGAAGGCTGGATTTTGCCATTTCATTTCCAACTGATTAAGAATGTTTTTAAAACAGGACTTAGTGCTGCTTTCCCCTATGAAACCTTGCAAGGGAAAGGCCATAATACTCTTTGAAAGTGCTGCTGGAACAACAACGATATTTCTGAGTTTTGGCTACAGAGAGATCCTGCTGATAGGATAATCCTGTGCTGAAACACAAAAGGCAGAGATGTGACTACAGATACCTCACAGCCTGGTCTTCAGCATCCCCCCAGTTCCACCTGTTGGGTTGGAGGCTTTCCAATGCCAAGCATAGATTAAAGTGCTTCACCTCTTCTCAAAAGACTGTAAGAGGCTGTAAACTCCCAGCTCATTTTTTGAAAGTAATATTTTTCAACTTACTGTGACTAACCACGTGTGTCCTACCACATGTTCAAACAACAGTCTTAACAGAAGTTTGCTCTGGAGTCTTTATCTGGGGATAATGCCTGTTAATTATTTTTTAAATGGGCAATTTAATGTTTCAGCTTCTCCTGCACAGGGCATGTTCAGGTTCTTGCACAATCTGTAGCTTTGTGACATTTGTTGCAGGACTGTCCCAAGGGATAAAAAGAATCATAGGGAAGGTAAAAGAAGCAGGATCCTTAATAAAGGAAAACATCTATCTAATTTTAATACTCTTACAAGTAAGTTGCCACACAGCAGGCAAGTCATGATGCCTCACAGCACTCCTCATTTCTGTTTCAGCTCCCTATCAACCTGGATGGACCACAGCTCTTTGAGGACCTTAGCAATGCTCTGTGGCAAGTGAATTCAGTCAGAGCAGTGGGCTAGTGATGGGGCTCCTGAACTCCTGCATAGCACAGGACACATCTACACAGAGGTGGGTTGGAGGAAGAGGAGAGGGGGAGGTGGGGTAAGGCTAACAAAAGACACACACAGGAACCTGGGACTCCTATTGTTTTTTATCAGGACATTGCGAGGAACTGCCTGAAATCTTGACTGTCCTAATTTTTAGTACCACTATCTAAACCTCTGCTCCTCCATTCACTTTATCTCCCAGTTCTTGAAATCCTGACAACCCTGGTCTTACAGCTCGCTCTGCTTGGGGTGCAGGAGGCCCTGAAGAATGAAGGCTGATTACAAGAGAGTTGTTTCTGCTTTGTGCCATTATTTGCTATTTGGACTGTGCCAGGCATTATTCCTACTTAAAAAAGGACGCCAGTTGAATGGCTTATACACCAAATACGCTTGTCTTTGCAAACCATACTCTACTGCTTTGTGAGATCTTAATGAGTTTAGTCTTAATGGCATCATCATCTTCTGTGTCTTCTCCCTCCCAGGAGGATATTTTACACTTCTGTTTCAGGGAATACAGATAGTCTAACATAAAGCACACACAACTCTTCAGGACATGTGGAAACATGCCCTTCTACATGGGTTTGTATCTGACAAACCCCAATATATGTCAAGTTCTCTGAGGCACAGTTGTGTTTTATTTGTTTCCAAAGAATCATGCACTTTTTTGGCCCTGTATAAATATGACATCAAAGTAATTAATCTGGTGGCTTATACAGTTCACTCCAAGGCACAATATATAGCAACCTTCTCAACAGTGGACCCGAAGATTATGCTGATTTTTTTGTAAAGACAAAAGTTTTTTTTAACTTCAACTCCACTCATATAAGTAGAATCAATTTATATACCCTAAGGCTTTTGATCCTATAAATCACAAACTAACAACAGTTTAAGATAAAATAGCTGTCTGTCTTCCTCTTGAAGAGCTGCCAAAAGAAGAATGTTTGCTACAAACCCCGCTCCATCCTTAGAATTTCAGTCATTTGGATTAAAGCTGTGAGAGGAATAAAATAAAAACTACTTGTGGCCATCCAGTGAGACTTGGACAGACAGAAGAGCTGGGCAGAGGTTTAACAAGAATAAGTGCAGAGTCCTGCATCTGGCGAAGAATAATAAAGTACACCAGTACAGACTGGGAGGGGATCTGCTGGAGAGCAGCCTGTGGAGAAGGATTTGGGAGTCCTGGTAGACAACAAGTTCTCCATGGAACAGCAATGTGTCCTTGTGGCCAGGAAGGCCAATGGTATCCTGGGGTGCATTAAGAAGAGCGTGTCCAGCAGATCAAGGGAGGTTCTGC
>JANHGN010002763.1:68694-87673 GCA_024605025.1 Megaceryle maxima
TTTCAAGACCTGCCTGGCTGCGTTCCTGTGTGACCTGTGCTAGATTAGATGATCCTGCTCTGGCAGGGGGTTGGACTTGAAGATCTCCAAGGTCCCTTCCAACCCCTGACACCCTGTGATACTTTAACTCCATGACTGTGCTGCTGAATTGAAAACATGTATCATGCTTCCCTGTGAAACATGTATAGAAACTCACAGTGGAATGTTAATGCTTTTACCCTGAACTCTGGGCAGTGGGCTTCACAGGCGTTTGTAGGCTTGACAAAGGGATATAAAGCTCCACCGCATTTTTTTTCTACAACTCAAGCCTTACAGAAAGGCTTTGAGATTTTTCAAAAATAGCCTCCTGACATGAAGGAAAATTGCTTCCTTGTTTCTAAGGAAGGAGGCACTGCAGGGATACTTCTCACTGTGAAGAAAGCATTTGTCCCTGGTTGATCTGAAGGTCCCAAATATTGATCTCTGTCAGTTCTTACTCTTAGTTTTTCTAACTTTCTAATTTTATTGTATTTACAGCAGAAAACAAGCAGCAATGTGAATCCTCACAGAATGAGAATTTTAAAGGGAAATTTTTGGTTACAACTTCTAAATAATCTGTTGAATTCACACTATGTCCCTGTTATTTTGTCCAGAGAAAGAAGTGTGCCTCTCTGAGGAGAAAAGAACCATAGAGAGCCTGACTGTATAAAATGAGCTGTAAATCCAGCACTGAGCAATGACTCATCGAATTGGGAAAAGTAATCTTCTCATGTCAATCAAGTATTCATCTGAAGGTACACAAATTACTAATCTAAGTGCTTTTTTAAAAACATATTTAAAAACCACAATATATTTAATGTATATGGTAATATAAGATGAAACCACGGACAGGCAGTACTAGAAGGATGGGCACAGAATGAGCTCATTGCATATATAAAGGTGGTCCAAGTATGAGTGATTCAAATTCTGTCTACACCATGTTTCATGTGCTATTCCGGCAGAGGCAGACATTTTGTTTTGAGATGAACAACAAGCCTGGACATCTGGGTAGAAATTAAAATACTCAGTTGAGACAGCAAGACTGCTGCTTGAGGTTTTGTCAAATACTGGACTTATTCCAGATAACCTGTGTGATGAAGCCACAGTTCAGGTGAACACCAGTTCCAGAGAAACACAGAAAACCCTACAACAACTGTAACCAGGAGATGCTTTCAGATGCCCCCTGAAGAGGCAGCACTACAACCAAGGATCTTGAAAGTAAAAGTAGTATCTTCATCTCAATTTTCAGACAAAAGTGACAATGAAAAACCAGACAGGTAGTCTTAGCTGTACCTTGACGCCGCCGACTGTTGAGTTTCCTAAAGCAGGTGCCCTCCACAAGTCGATTGAGACGTTGCTGCTTGATCAGTTCTAAGATCTCAGGCTGAATCTTCTCTTTTAGTTCCCTTGGGTAGAAAGAAAGCAGGCAATTGTCAAATTCAATCAAAATCCATCCTCTTTCCCCTGAGACAGTGCCACAAGATGTTTCTGCAAGGAGTTTGAAGGGGACAACAGTCACAGACATGCCCAGGTAAGACTCTAGTCTGCACCAGAAAAAAAAAATCTTTTCCTTATAACGAAGAATTGGAGTCAGGATATCTCTCTTGCAGACATCTCCCTGCCACGACATCAGTGTATGACTCAGGCAAGTCACTTATTTGTTTCTTTACTCATCTAAAAATAATGCTTGCTACCATGCATCAACAAAGGTTTTCTGTGGCAAATAATGCTCTTTCATTGTCGGAGCACTTAAGCAAAAATAAGCATGAAGCTTATTTGAGGGCCTGTCACCCTTTGCTGTATGATCCTTTTCTGGTATATTTTATTAGCACTGGTATTTAGGACAACATCATAAGGTTAAAACACTTTTTGAAACAATTCATTATTATCAGAATTTTTGTGGAAGATTAACCTATGACTAGGGATTCCTCAAGGATCAAACTTTACCCTTGCCTAGGAGTGCAGAAAACTGCAGTGTATTTAGAAATAATATTATGTACTCTTTAGCAATCAATTTTCTACATCCTACATTGGTAAGAGTTCAACATGTCAAGAACTAGGCAGAAAACATATGCACATAATATAAAAAGTTTGATTTCATACACCATCACGAGGATTCAAAGATGTCTGAATTCATCAGTTATATCCTCACTTAGATTCATTAAGAATACATAAAAGACAGGTTTAAGTATCAACTCAACAGCAAGCCTAGTAAGATTAAAAAATAACTGTGTAGATGATTTATAAAATATGAAGTGTGTCAGAACCATAATTTTGCATTGCTTTTCAAATTAGGTAATACCAAACATTATTCTGTCTGGCAGTATGCTCCAGCAATCATCATCAAAAAGAAGCAAAGCTGTGGTATCCCATAGAGACGACAAAATTTTCTCTCTGCTTGAGAACTTAGAGAGCCCAGTTTCTACTACATCTGTCAGACCTCTACTGAAACCACTAGAAGTCCTCTGCTGGGAAGACCAGGACTGTTGTGACAGGACAAGGGGTGATGGTTTTGAAGTAAAAGAGGAGAGATTCAACTTAGAGAGAAGGAAGAAATTTTTATAGTGAGGGTGGTGAAACCCTGGCCCAGGTTGCCCAGAGAGGTGGTAGAAGCCCCATCCCTGGAAACATTGCAGGTGAGGTTGGACAGGGCTCTGAGCAATCTGCTGTAGTTGCAGAGAGGGTTGGATTAGATGACCTTGAAAGATCCCTTACAACCCAAACTATTCTGTGATTCTATGGTTTACACAAAAATGCCATGTTTCCCCCAGATATTAACAAAATGGTTGGAGTTCTTGATGTATAACCCACTGCATATTTGCAAGCTGTGAAAATCTAGCTGGTCAGAAATCAAGGAAGCGTTGTAACTATAGAAACATGCCACGTTTTGGACAGGTATTATTAGTCCCTTAGGATAATTTTCAAGCACTGTTGTCTTCTCACTGGGAACTAAGATATGAATGTGCTGAATGGTTAAATACTGCAATTAAAAGAATTTTGTGCTTAAATAAATGTCTTGCCTTTACTGAGCTGATGAGCTTCCTCATTCCTCAAGGAAAAGCTGGGAGCAGAGACTGAGGAGAACGATGTTAAAACATAGGGTGGATTATTCATCAGTCCAGGCTGATCTGGACTGATTTCAAACATTCAAGAGCAGTATAAACAGCATTTTGATATCTAGGTAGTTAAATCAGGAATCATATGGTTGGCATTAGCTAGGTGTTAAAGATATCATAAACATCTTTGCAAGGTGATCCTGCCACTCAGTGCTCTTCACTGTCATGGTTTCTGTTCCATCACTTCAAGGTGATGGAAATGAAGCAGAACAATCAAACCACGGCACACAGTTAAACAGAAGATGGGCTGCTTTGAATCTTTATAGTTCTTTCACAAAGTCATCTGAAGGCAAGGGAGTTCTGTTCCTCAGGGTCAGGGTCTGAAGACAGGAGGGTTAGAAAAACAATCTTTGTACAAGAAACAGATCCTCCTGCCCAATTTTAAAATCGAACAGGAACAATGAGCTAAAGGAAGATCATAAATACAAAAACGTTTTGTGGAAATTTTATTTATTGTCCTTTGGATGACATCGGCTTAACAGTTTGTGCCTTGCGAAGAGGCAAACAAACTCAGAAAGTCTAAGGAGACAGAAGCTTTAAAAACTGCTATTGGCTTCCTGCTGTGTTCCTGTCATGTAAGAATGGCACAAGTTAGTGGGCTGATAAGACAGAAGGGTTGAGGAAACCACACAGTAATGCATATATTATGGCTAATTTTCTGATCTCATTGGTCTCACACTACAGTCAATACTGACAACTGTTACTTACTTTTAAAGTAAGTCCTGAATTGTCAGCACCTCAGCTTTTACATTTCCAGCTTATAGTTAAGATTCTGGTGTTAGCTGGTTTTCTTCCAGGGTGGGGCATAATACAGACACTGAAATCATTACAAGAGAAGAGAAGAGTAATCCCAAAACTGCTTTCACATGTTTTGTCCTTTAATCTTTCTGTCTTGTAGCTATACCCTCTTCTAATTACTCCACACATTCAGAACAGGCAGTGACTTTGTCTAACGTTGCAGATAAATCTGTAAAGATAAAAAGCTGAAAAGCATCCACATCCCTCCCTGTAAGTTGCTTATTTTCACATAGATGTTACTTAGCAATGGCTCCTTAGCTGACATTGACTCTCCTTTAACCAACATCCTCCACTTAGACGTCAGACCTTTATCCTTTATTAACCCATCTCTGTTGCCATTTAATGAGTCAGAGGCAACCCTGGTTCTCTGCAGGCCCACAGGATTCCTGAGATACCTTCTTCCATAGCCATTCAAATTGAATGAGTGGTACTTTATCTTGTGGAATAGCAGTTTGGATGATCAATAACAATTTCCAGAATCTTGAACTGATTCTGTTCTGAAAGACTTTTTATTTTCCCAAAGCAAAAGTAGAAATTGAAAGAACTTAATCTCACATGACACAACAATGCTCATGTAAGAGAAACAACTAATCCTTGCAAAACAGTTGTAGTTATGAGGATTTAAGGCAGTGTTTTCCACCTACATTAAGTTGGTGGAAACTTAGTAACCCAACTTAACTGAAGCTTCTCTCACCCAGCAGCTTGAAAACTTAAACCTCAGCACTTCACACAAGAAACAGCAGAAGAAAGATGACTTCAAGGCAGGAAAAAAACACCATCTGATTACTGTATTCTCGCACAGCATTAAACAGGGGCTGATGACTTTATGCTCACTGCTGGGCTCAGTCTCTTTTAGAAAATCTGCAAGACTTTAAAATATACGGCATGGCCACGATTGCTCTCTTCACTCAGTCTCTCTCCCTACAATGAGGCCATGATTCTGTACTTCTATCAACTGTGCCATCTATTTGATTCAGGAGAGTTCAGTACAAGGAATCAAATCAAAGAGGGAAATGAAAGAACCATTTCTTTTCACAGTCAAGAAGAAGTGATCATGGATGCAATCAAAATGCAAATGTAGAGAGTTAAAGCTCTTGCAAATGCAGTTCTGATTGCTTAAACACCTTATCGATATACTCAGTCTTTATAGCCTTTAGGCTTAGCCTTTGTCCTGAATCTGAAATGAGTCTCTGGTAACACTTCACTTGCTTTTTGTGTTGGTTGTTTCACCCATTTCATGATGGGGAAGGAGACTCCGCGCTGTGGCAGTAACTAGCTGGAGTGATACTGGAAATAAGAGCTTACAGAGGGTGCTGGCAAGTTTCACAAGGCTTGGTGATGGGACAAGAGAATAAAAATAGTTCACCTCTATCATACTTAAACAGTTTACTCATAGGGAAAATGAGAAGCTTTGGTGACAAGCTTAGCTGTGCTGAGTGGCTTTGAACCACTAAATGTTGCAGGGGATTGGCAGGGGATTTCTGAGCAGTGTAATGATGCAAAACTGACTGGAACCATTTGCAGCTTTTTAATTGATGCATTATGATGAGTGACACTAGTTCTAATTGGACATTAGGTCCTATCTTCTAATACACCGAAAACATAAAAGAAGCATTCCCCCTTTGATCCGCACTGCTATGATTAAAATTTAAGTGTGTAATTCTACTTAGTTGATGCTTCCCCTGTTGCCCTGCTGCCCTTGGAGAAATGTGTCACCAGAGCTTGTACTTAAGATATCTGTATCCTTTAGAAATAAATCAAAATGAACATCCTGCTTCTGAATGCTGAAATGCTCTGATCCAATATTCTATACCTTAGCCTTGAAAAGAAGGTTTGGAAAATCACGACCTGAAACACGGTCAGGATTTCATGACATTTCAGCTGATGCTTCTGGAGTCCTCACAGTTTCTCTGTTGAACTCAAAAGGTTCCTGCTATTCTCAGCACATCATTTGTGCATCATGGAGTCTGCATCTGGCCTGTGGCATCAGTTCAGCCACAAGCCCAGACTTTGTCCAGAGACAAATACAGCCTCCATTTTTCATATAACATAACACAGGGTATTCTGAGAAACGGGAAGGAGTGATAATGCTGATATCAGCATTTGATACTTTGCAATAAACAACATGGAAATGAGAATCCATTGGCTAGCTGCCAGAATGTCATAATTTATAAATAAGTAACTGCTTGTCATTAACATCAAAGATAATGCCATAAACACAGACAGTCATGAATAACACCACTCCTTTGTGAAGCCAGTGTGTACTGGCTCCTCTTCTTCTGGGTTTCCCCATCTCACTCAGAGAAGTGATATCTGAAATTTTTAAAGGTCCTTGTAAAGAAGACAAAACTGTGGTGTTTGTGTTGAAGCCACTACCAGCACCAAAACCAGGCTCACAATCATGCAAAGCTAGGAAATGCCAAAGCCACATGAGATGCTGTGGGGATTTTCTGAAGATGGTTTAGCTGAAATGAAAGAAAAAGTTACGATTCCCAGCAGAACGAAACAGAATGTGCTTTAAGCAGATGCTGCACTACTGCTTTTGAGTAAGGCTCCCTGGACAGCTGTCCCCCTTGGGTTCCCCCAGAAGAGCTCACCAATGTCATTCACATTTGTTAATCTTTCCATGCAAAAATGAGTGGGGAGAGAAAAAAGTACTTACAGAATTGGACGAGACTGGAAATCTTCCTGGTTCATTCTTTCAGACTGACGGATTTTCAGGATTTCTGTGTAACTGAGGTTCTGAAGTTTGCTCTTGAACTGATCCAGAGAGCTAGGCTTGGTAGTGAGTGCTCTCATTATCTGTTCTTTCACTACCTGCATTACCTGCAGTTGACAAGGAAAGGAAAAGAACACCTGTGTTAACAGTTTCTGTGGTTTTGTTTCCAACCTTACCTTGGGTAATAGTAAGGTATCTAGGTATGGAAGAGGATTAGTATTATGTGGTCCCAAGATGATTTTTCAGTAGCCAACTTCTGACAGGGTATCAGAGCTTACAGCAAAAGCTCATCTGCTTTGTTACAAGAGAATAATTTTTTTTAGGGGGTGGTGGGAAGGTCATCATTTGTTGCTTGGCTAGACGTCTAAATCACAATTGCTGGTTACAGGATTTTAAGGCCCGTTCTGTCCATCATTTGTGTGCACACAGCAGTAGTAGAATGGCTGTTCTGCAATTTCAACATAGATGATGCTCCTGTCACATTCGGGGCAGGCACACATATAACACCAGACTCATCACAACAGAAAAAAGCTGTGAAGTCCTATGGTGCTGACTGAGAGTGCAGATGCACATCTTGACTTCTGCCAGCACAACCCAGGCAAAGGGCACAAGCTGCGGGGACCAGTCTAACTGCCCACAAGAGACACTGCAGAGAGTTTTTCAGGTCTTGCAGTTCTCCTGCTGGGCCTTAGAGCTGCTCTCCTGATCAGAAGGCAGGAGTACAAAGCTGCTCACTGTGGCTTGTTGCTGCCCAGAGGTGATGAGCACACGTTGAAACAAAGGTTCCTTCTGAACATCAGAAATGCTTTTTCACTGTGAGGGTGACCAAGCACCGGCACAGGCAGCCCAAAGAGGATGTAGAGTCTCCATCCTTGGAAATATTCAAAAGTCATCTGGACATGGTCTTGGACAACTGGCTCTAGGTGGCCCTGCTTAAACAGAAGCAGCTAGACAGGACGACCTTTAGAGGTCCTTTCCAACTCAACCATGCTGTGATTCTGTGAGAGCCTTATGCTGCCAGCACATTATGGTCATATACAGTGTAGGAAAGAGAACTTGCTAAGAGACAATTAGTCAGGGAAGAGATCAATTTGCCTAGGATATTACAAGATTGCTTTTGAAGCAAAGCCATAAACAGTACAAAACAAAAAAATCAGAATGAAGGATGGCTAGGCAACAGCCATCTATCTGCATATTAATTATTTTATCAGGAGAAAACTGCTGAGACACAGTTAACTAAGGGGAATGGCTTGGCTCTAGTTCAAATAAACACATATCACAGATTACTGTCTGTCTCTCCACAATCCTAGACTCATTTTCTTGGTGCTGATGCAAAGCACACACTTTGAATTATTTATCTGATGTTGTGCTTAAATTGGCTGAAAAAACAATCCCACCCAACTCCAACAGCTAAAAACCAGCAGGAAACGGTAACACTCCCCTGGTATCAAAGTGGGTGTGACAGAAAATAAACAGCTACACAAAGAGAGGGTAAAAGCTTTTGCTGCACTGTTAATTTTCCTTTATTCTTCTATTTTCACCATGTATCTTAAAACAGAAGCTCAGCCCCTCAGAGGTTCCCTAATAATTCTCAAAATTTCTTTCCTCACATGAATATTTCATTGCTTCACATGTGCTGCCTCAATCTTCTAACTCATTGCCTGCACTACAGTTTCTGGTTTTACTTCCTGAGATGTAACTTCTTCTCAGATGTGATCTAAGTGCTCATTTTAGCTGTGTCCAGCAGGTGAAACTAAGCAATTAAAGACTTGAAGATAATCTCCTTCCTTACTACAGGGATTACATCCATCCTAGAGATCCAAGGGATGATGGTTTTAAACTAAAAGAGGGAAGGTTAAGACTAGAGAGAAGGAAGAAATCCTTTACACTGAGGGTGGTGAGACCCTGGCCCAGGTTGCCCAGAGAGGTGGTAGAAGCCCCATCCCTGGAACCACTCCAGGTGAGGCTGGCCAGGGCTCTGAGCAACCTGCTCTAGTTGCAGATATCCCTGCTCCTTGCAGGGGGGTTGGACCAGATGACCTATAAAGCTCCCTTCCAACCCAAACCATTCTCTGATTCTAGGATCTACCTCAAGAGGACCAAGATGCTTCTCCTGAGGTGGTGGCTCAGGTAGGCAGCAGATGCCTTTGCCACATTTCTAACCCCCAGATGAGGCAGTCTACCTACCTACACCCACTTGTCTGGGGCCTTGCTCTGAATGCATCCTTGCAGTTGAGATCCTACCCTTGGTAAGTATTGCACCCCTGGCCCAGCAGAGTTGAGTTCCACTCCAGCCACTACTACAAAAGTAACTGGTATGTTGCTGTGTATTTGAGGATGCCTTCTAAAACTTAGTTTGATGATAAAACATACCACTGAATTCTGTACTCTACACCAGCATAGTCCTCATTTCATAGACATAATTATTTGTTTTGAGATAGTGCATGTGCAGCTAAATCCTTCCAAAGAGTTACTGAGCTGGTCTGCCAGTGGGAATCATAGAATTATTGAGGTTGGAAGAGACCTTTAAAATCATTGAGTCCAACCACTAACCCTCTGCAGCCAAGTCCACCACTAAACCATGTCCCTCAGCACCACATCTACTTCCCCATCTGAAAGACAAGCTCCTGACTGCCATCCTGCTGCTTAGGACTAACATCTCCCTGTCTGCATTGAGTGCACTCACTAGACCACAGCAGTGCAAATAAGAAACATTCTGCCGCACCTTGGAAACAACAAACTGGAAGGTCAAACAACCACAACACCTGGATGTTAATGGAACATGCCCAATAAGGTGAGTAGCACACTCCTACTGATTTCACTGGGTCTTGATTCAATACCTAAAAGGGCTTAGGAAATGTAATGAAAGAAACGTCCTCAAAGGAATAGTGGAAAAAAATGAAACAGACAATCCCAGTGACAAGTTGGATGTTTAAAAATATCTTCTGTCTTCCTCCTCTGCCTGCTTGACAATGACTACTTATTGATGCTAATTAATTTTAATTTATATTTTCTATATTTATGTATTATTAATGAGGAGTAATTATTATTAACTACCAACATTGGAGAAGAGGGGAGAAACTGGAAACTAACCAGTTGTTGGTACCTCCTGACACTACCATCTGGGCTCCCAGCGAACTGAGGTTTTCACCCTCACAAAAACTGTGACATTCAGCTCCTTGCTTCATTTTTGCTTTCTCTGTCCCGCTGAGAAATTGTGCCAGACTACTTGGTTACACGTGGTCTCACAGACAGCTTGCAGCCATCATTTCTGCAGTGCCATGCAGAAGAAGCATTGAAACCCAGGTAGCTGAATTCAAACACGTAGGCCCCACTGCTGCTCACCAATCCAATCCCCTGGCCATTAGAAAACAAATTCCTGAGCAACAAATTACTGAATTTCAAACCTGCAGGTGTGGTTCAACTGCTAAACTAACCATACTACACCACTATATTAACTATCACTACCATACCACCTTGATTTTTCATCACTGAACTAGATTTGCAAGCAAATATAGTCCTGAATTACTTATGCACAGATGCAGTCCCAGTTCAATGCATTAATTCCAGTATTTGTAAAGATGTGGGGTTTTGTTGCTTACATACAGATTTAGTTTCCTAAAATTCAGGGGCTCACACTTGGGAAACTGCCTCTTTGAGGAGGTTTTCCCATAAAATAAATGGACCAATAAATAAATACTGCATTTTAAGAAGTTGCATGTATGAGGATCTTCTTTTCATTCTGACCTCTGAAGCATCCCTTTGAAGCATTGTTCGTCCTTGGCTAAATGATGCAAGGGGGTTCAAGCTGAGTAGACTTAGGATGCTGCCAATTATGTTTGGTTGAAAAAACCTGTATAAACCCTCATTTCCTTTCTCTGGTACTCACTGTTGTGGTTAACATGCAATCAATCCAATTTCCTCTTCTTTGCTATGATCTGGAAAGTTATTCAGAGGGTATTGTCAAAGAGCTCCTTGCTCCTGAGGCAGAAGGCAGGAAGAGGATGCCCTCGGCCCAGCAGATAATGGGGTCACCACTTGCCTTGTAATGTTATAGCCAGCACAATTTAACCAGCTGGCCAAAACACCAAATCTGTTGATTGCGGTGATTCTCCTGAGCTTTTGAGAATTGCTGCCAAGAACTTCTAATCAGTTCAGTTTCCAAAGCTGAGTTGCCAGCCCTTGATTACTGTTGTCTGAGAGACAGCATCATCCTTTCCTTCCTCCCCACACGTCTGACCTTACAATGAAATTAAAGGTACCCTCTACTCAATGTGATTGTACATAAACACTGCAGACAGTTGTTTTAATTACATTATGCTTTGCTACTCTTACTGAGAAATGAGTGTTTCAGAGAGCACATTTGCTTTATATTATGTCCTTTTCATCTGATGACCTCTTGTACGAGAATTCCATGTTCTGCATTACAACCAAGACAGGTAAATTCACTGAGGACACAAAGAGAAAGATGGTAGGAAAATACCTTTTTTGTCTTTTGTTTAATCACATAGGGTCTTATTCCCCATATATTTTATCCATGTCTTATATTTCTATGGTCAGAACCACCATAACATTTAATTACATATTTTTCATTAAGCTGTTTTAGTTTAGCTCTGTGTTTAGCTTATTTGATCTTGTCTCTTGTCATCTCACGTTCTGACTACTTTGTCTTTCCAACATTTTCCCCCTCTTTTAGTCTTCCTTCTCGCTCTTGCTGTGACTTTAGCCTATGCACATAAAGTCTCTTCCTTTCAGGATGGAGGAGATATCTGAACATTCCATTCATCATTCTCAGCATAAACAATTTCTTCCTTCTCTCTAGTCTAAATCTCCTCTCTTTTAGTTTAAAACCATCACCCCTTGTCCTGTCACAACAGGCCCTGCTAAAAAGTCTGTCTCCATCTTCTTGTCAGGCTCCTTTAAGTACTGAAAGTCCACAAGAAGGTCTCCCTGGAGCCTTCTCATCTCCAGGCTGAACAACCCCAACTCTCTCAGTCTTCCCTCACAGCAGAGGGGTTCCAGACCTCAGATCACTTTTGCAGCCTCCTCTGGACCTGCTCCAACTGGTCAATGATGTGCTCAGTCCACTGGTTTCCTAATTTGGCTCAAAATTAGCAAGAACTGTGAGGGATGATTCCCCTACCTCATTGCAGCATACGATAAAAGAGCAGTCACTGGACTAGGAGGACAGAAATCCCCCTCTACAACCAGATTTGAAGTACTTGAGATGTGAGAAGTTTTAAGGCTTCATTCACTAGCTTCTCCATGTGACCATTCAAAATTCAAACAGCCAACAAACAGAAAACTGTAGGAAACATGTCTTTGCAAAGTAGTTGTCAAGAACTCATACACTGTTCCCTTCCTATCTAAATGTTCCTGAAAAGAAGCAGCTTGGTTTATACAGGGTAAAAAATGAAGGAGAAAACATCACTTCGTGATTGAGATCCAGCTCATTTCAGTGATCATTTCAGTTAAGAAGGGATTTCCTTCAGTTAAATCCACAGAGCAGGCAAAATTCAGGCTGTAGAATGAAATGGCCAAATCATTCTTAATGAACAGCACTTATGACAAAGGAGGCCATAAAGAAAATCTAATTCTGAAAGGAAAGAAAATTACTTCAGTTTACAAGCAACCTGTCAGCTACTTTAATGAAAACTTTACATGTTTAATATGTGCACCAGGTAATTCAAGACAATTTTTTTAGACTGTTCCAAGGATCAATTGTCTTAACTAGATCAATGGTTATATTTTCAGAGTACTCAGCAGAGCCATCCTGGGAGACCTGAAGGTCCTCGGAAGGTAATTTAATGCTGTTTCCCCCCTCGCTATCTCCACATATTGCAGTCTGTAGATTCACTACAGCACACTCTTGGTCACAGCCTGTAGCAAGTTTCCACTCCACATCACAATATTAATACAAATACTCCATCCTACACAAGCAAATTTAAACCCAGTGCTGACACAATCTAACCATTGACAACAGACTGCAAAAATTCCAGACCATTTCTTCTATGACAGTCTGTGAAATCTGGAATTAGGTAAAAGCAAATCACCCAGATTCCTATTTTAACTATTCCAGAACACAAGGACAGTTACTGTAGGCAGTGATAAAGAGGCAACTCTAAGCCAGCTGGATATACAGAGCTACAGGAATAATTAAGTTGATTCATTTTCAGGCAGCAGGACGAGAAAGCAGCTGTCAGAGGATTTAGCAGGTATAAGCTCTGATACATTTTATCTCTTCCTTTTCTGCAGAACTCTAAATCAATCATGAAAAAAACTTCACCTTGCTGGGGTTTTGGCTTCCTGTTTCTTTTTTTTTTTTTATTGTTAACTCTTTGTGGTTCTATTTCTCTGGTATGAACCAAGATATACTTCAATCTGCAGAGGCTTGAAACAAGGTAGTAGTTTTGATCAAGCTGAGCTGTTTTGATACCAGGATTCCATGTGGTATTGGTATCAGTATCATTATTCAGCTCAGCAGTGACAATCATTTTGCAGGAACACCAAGCATGAACAAAGGAGCACACCTAGGAGATGTGATGATGGAGCTGAGAGGTAGGGGATGGGACAGCAGTTCCACACAAGGTGTTTGAAAGTTCTATAGCAGGGGGCTGAAAACTTAATGCTGTAGTAACAGCTGTCTTCAACGTGAAATCTTGTTCAGAGCCTTGAAACCCAAATAAATTGCCTGCCCTCTGGTGAGGAAAAGAGGGAAAAAAACCTGAAAGACCATGACCTTGCACTGGATCCTGAAATCCAGAAGGTTGAGCGGTGAAGAAAGAAAAGGCTGAAGATGAAGCAAGGTCCAATTGTTTTACATTTCAGAGAAGTTCTTGATATTTTCAGCTTTGTATATTCTCTTGACTAATGAATTCCAAGTGTGGGAAACCAGACTGGAATCACATGGTTTCTTGGAACTCTTGGGCTAAGACTGTTGTTAATCCAAGATGAGAGAGGGTGTAGAGGATTCACTATATTGTTGGAAGAAGGGAGGAACAACAGCCCTAAGGCCATGAGTGCAAGACTGGTGAGCACCATGGAAGAAGGTGTGAAAGGGAGGCTGAAAAAAAGCACAGAAGGGGTCTGAGGAGTGACCATATCTGAAGTAGGTGATATAAAAAAGTTCAGTTCTCTGCAAAAGATTCTTGACTCACCCTTCGATTGGAATGAGAGCATTTTGTAAATTGTGTTCAGGGGGAAATGCACTACTAATTGCTGCACTCTGTTAAATTACATCCCTGGTCTACTCCACCTCTGCAGGAAGAGCTTGTGGCCACAGCTTCACTGGGCACTTTCCAAAGCAGCTCCCAGAATTCTGTTAGCTACACTGATTATTTTTCCCTTGGATACATAGATCATGATGGAGAACTGCTGATAAGAAGGATGCCTCTAGTTCTTTTTTAACATTACGAGTTATTTGCTAAATTAAAACTAGGAACAGTTGCAAAGGCTTTGGCTGGGATCAAAAAGCAGCTTGAAACTGATTGCAAAAGAAGACAAAAGGCTACAAAAAAATTCCACTGACAGGTAATATGGCTAAAAGGATGGGCAAGAAGATGATTTTGACAATGAATGTTAACAGACTGGAGTCAACAAAGGAAAAAAGAAAGCTGCTAATAGTAAGTTTATTATAAATATGGAAAAATAACCAGAACAGGAACAGAGGTTCCAGTGGAGTATCAGCATGTGGAGAAAGGCATCTGGTTGATGGATTGCAACAAAATTAATGAAGGGGTGGAAAAGCTTGAAGGGAAAAAAAGGAGGTTCTGAAACAATGCTAATCTAAACATGCATGTCAAATGCCACTTGTTTGTGTTGTACTGAGCTGAAATAGGAATGATGGACAGCAAACCTCCCCTGAATATTTAGTATTTGCAGAATACTCTTTGCGTCAGAAATAAGGAATAAATTTCTTTCAATTTGTGCCTTGAGGTAAGCAAAGCAAGAAATAAGCACTATGTGACAAAGCATTTCTGCCCCAGTAAAATGATGTGCAACGTTAATATGACAGGTTTTGTAAACTTCCTTGTTAGTTAATTGAAGTCTTAGGTCAGCCAATATTACATTATCTCCTCCAATGTCTGACAACCTCCTTTGGCAAAATAAAACATGCAGAAAATCATTTGTGGGTGGCATTTAATCCAGGGCTTTTCACAGACAAAATATACTGATCTTCTCAAACAAAGTATCAAGTGAGGGGAGGGGGAAAAAATAAGGAGATATTTGTATCCTTAGTCATATACCAGTGTACTAATTAACAGGTCAAATAACACACTTGTGAATTCTAAAGGAAAATAGTAAGATATTTATCCATGATTAGGAACATACATTTGTGCGCTGCTTCTCGTAAAATACACAATTACATTAAATGGCACGCACTAAATGAAAATTGACTGTAATACATTGGCAAACAGCTGGTTCTACAGAAGGAAAGCAAGGACAAGATTCTCAGAGGTATTTTTTTCCAGAGGAAAGTGTAAAAATCAAAGAACTAAAGTATTAATGAGGAAGAAAAGAAGACTCCAAAGATGCAGAAAAATAGGAAAAAAAGGGGAATAATTTTTTAAGAGAGGGGGAATGGAAGGGCTGTAAACTCGGTATATCTGATAATTGATAATAAAAACGTAAGAACAAGACTTTGCACTACAACAGGTGAACCACAAACACACCAGCTTGCACAAAGCACACAGCAATATGGGGACAGCTTCTCTACTTCTCCCCTTCATGCGTCTCCTCTTTGCTAACCTTCTTTTCTCAGACCAAACAGACCTTGAAAGTCCATCTACTTTGTCTATAATAAACTCCACTTGTTTTGAGTAGCAAATTCTGCCACTCTATCACCTACTCATTTCCTTAATTCTGTCAGTCATATTAATAAAAGAGATGCATGACCTTTGAGAGCAGATGTAGGCAACGCCTTGCAGAGGTTGGTTAGCTGCTCAGGATTGTGAGCTGTCAGGAAGGTATTGATACGGCACAGAAATTGAAATACTGGAAGCTTTTACAAAATAAAATGAACTGTTTATGAATTAGCCAACTTAAACATTCTTACAGTACACCAAAACCATGCCTCTGTTTAGGAATCTTATAAATGAAACATTTCAATTTTTCCCATGTACATTTTTCACAGAGAAAGAAATCTGCCTGTGAAAAATGTTCATCTCGATTAAACCCTCTATATGCAAAAGCTCTGTAATTCTGCACAGCTTTACTAATACTTATGTGTTTCTCCAGCAAGCCCAGAAGTTGGCCCACCACTCAAACTGTAAATTCCTGATTTGGTTGTTTAAAGCACCACCTCACATTTTTTCTTTACTGACATGAACAAAGGAAAGAAAAATGTTGGAAGCTTCAGCTTTTGTTTTTCTGGACTTTAGTTAAATGGCATGCACCACTTCAATGATACTTTTTATTTTTTTGACATTCCATTTTATTAAATTTATTCAGTCCCATTATTTGCATGTCCTTCGAGTTAAAGTAAATGCTTGGGCTGAACATCTAGGAAACACACAAAAGGCAGTTGTGCAGATGTGCTATGCCTCTGAATGAACCTGTGTTACTGTGCATTATAATTTATAACAAATAAGCTGTGATAATTTTTAGGTAAACCCCGGTGTTCACATTCATGCCACTGAAGAAAGCAGGAAGCTGAAAAACATGCCTGCAGAGCACCAATTATTTCAGCACATCTCATACTCATAACCATTTCAAGTGATAGTTGTATTGATATCAAGAAGTCCAGTCAGTGCCACAAGAATAAAAATAGCTGCGTGAATTAACTGAATGATTCACAAAAATACACGAAGCAATGAAAAGATTAAATCCATCGTGACTCGTTAGAAGCTAGCTATAAAAATAACTTTGTAAATCCAGAGCTCACAATTACTGACCTGACAGATCATAGTAAGTGCTGTCAGGACTATTACAAACCAAGATCTGCTTGGAACTGCCAAAAACACAAAATGTCTACATCCAAGAAAAAGAAAAATGAAAAAAAATGTTTTCACTTCCATTTTGAAGTGTTCTGAAATTACTGTGTAATAACTTTGGAAAGTCAGATTTTGTACAGTCTAGTCTAATGAGATATTTGCCTCAGGTAATTATAGCATTACTGTGCTGGTCATATAAATAAGAACACATATTACTAAGTTGTAGCACATAACTGAGCATATAAGGAATTCAAGTAGACTGTTCTTAGAAGAAAAAGCACCAATGACAGGTTTTGCCATACCTCATTCTAAAAACCACAGTGGAAAGGTTTATGGCTTCAGAGACCTGTATTTTTGATGGCTGCAAAGGGGCAATCTTTTCTCCCCCAGATCAAAGGGATGCTTTTTTGGGATCTAAACCCAGTACAGGAAAATAAACTACTCCCCAGAATAGATAGCAGTGATTTATCTGACACCTCATCCTAATGTCAACAGTTCAAAAGCATGTGGTCACCTCCCTCTGATTACAAAACTGATCTGATAGCCAGAGAAATCAGTTATGGAACAAACCAATTAGGTTCCTTTGCTTCAGGAACAAGATGCACATCCACAGGGTAAGCCATCTACAGCTATATGAAATCTTAACTAAAGACATACCAGTGACCATCAGACCGGTGCAGACTGGTTCCATTGCTCCATCCACTTCCCTACCTGTATAGGAAGTACCTGAAAAATCACACTTTTTTCCCCTCTAGTGAATACTGTGTCAATACCACATTCTCCATTTTGTTTTCCCCTGCCCTGTTCCTTTTACTTATATCAAATTAGAGCAAAAGGAAATGTTTCTTCCAAAGTATTAAGACAAGCCTGCAGTCTTTTGTTTCAAGTTTACTTCCCACTATTGATTGGAAACTATCAACGACATACACAGAAACACATCTCCAGAAACACATCGATCCTGCCTAGGAGGGTAAATAATGTCTTGAAATAGTGTTATTTCCAGTAACCAACTAGTGAGTTATGGATGAAGAAAGGCTTACAATCTTCCAGTGATGAAAGACCCTTTCTCTAGTAACTCGAATGCTATTGCTGCACTTCTTTCCACACTGTTATAAATCACTGCACTTCTTTCCATACTGCCATTAATCTACATTTCTAATCAGCCAGCAGACTCCTCCTTTCCTACAATTCTGTGACTATTTACTTTATGTTTTGGAGCAGGTAATATATTTAGAATTAAATGCAAGATATTTGTTTTCCTTTGAAAGGTTAAGACTCAAATTCTGTGCATTCTAGATTGCAGCAGCCAACAAACAAGCAAACAAACAAAACAAAAAAACCCCAAAACAAAACAGTAAATAAATAAACTCATTCTGAAATTTCCCTACTGCCTTATATGTGACTGCACAAAGGATTTGCTTTGCTAAATTTGCTCAAGTCCAGAAAGAAGCCAAATGGGAGACATCAGGATGAACATGGTCAAGGGTCACAGACATAGTGTGCCCAGCACCTACCCCAGGCTAAAGATCTGAGGATGCTCTTCCCATTTTTCCATCTTCTGTTGTATTGTGTAATTAGACTGTTGCAATGAGGCAATGAAAGAAAAAGTTTCTGTAAAAATCTACTATTTTATCCTACAGGAAGTCAGGCAGAAAAGGGGAGGAAAATCCTGTAAGGGAAAGATTGGTGGGAGTGATGCAATCTGTGTTTCTGTGTATGACCTGCTCTCAGAGACAACGTGGCTGAGTCAAGGTGAAGCCCCTCGTTTGGGGCAAAGCAAAGCAGATGGGAAGGGCCTGGTGTTACCTGGGCTGATCTGGGGAGGGAAAGGTGATGATGGCCTAACTTGGAAATGACTGTGTAAAAAACATCTGGAATAATATGCTGCCTGATTTTTAGGATGAAGGGTGTAAGCCTGGATGAACCTGGCACCAATACAGAGCAGACATTTTCTGTAAAATAAAATATACACAACATTTAAATTCCAGACTCTTTTGGAAACCCCCATACTCTCTCCTGCATCAAAAGTTCAAAGACCGTTGAGAACAGTCAGCCATCTCTGGCATTTACTCCAGAGTGGTGGTTTTCACTGAAAAACTGAGATTTTCTTAGCACTCTCAAGTCTGCCTAGCAGAAGGCAGATGCCTGCACTGTCACTGCTCCACAGCCAGATCTGCAACAGCTATTTTCCCACTTATTTTTATCGTTTTCCATCTAATTTCTGCTACAGACTAGGATTTTCCTAACCTTCCTCTTTTTTTTTTTTTTCTTCCTCTTTTTAATTCTCCCGCCCCCCCCCCCCCCCCCTTTTTTTTTTTTTTTTTTTTTTTTTTTTTTTTTTTTTTTTTGTTTATTCTTTTTCTATTTTTATTTCTTATTTAAGACAGACTCACAGC
>JANHGN010002763.1:87773-112414 GCA_024605025.1 Megaceryle maxima
CCCCCCTTTTTCTTTTTTTTTTATTTCTTGAGTTAAGATGTGCTCCCAGGAGCATACCAAATGAACCTGAATTTCGCAACATAAGCCACACGTGGAAACATGTAACCTCCTATGGCGGAGCAGAGACAGGCCGAGGGAAGCCTCATAAGGATGCTATTATAGTAGGAGAGAGAAAAATACCAGCTCCCCATGGCAGCTGTGAACTGGGCGAAGTGCCCAGGGGCCCAGTGGCAAGAGGCAGCGAGAACCGGACAGCTGGTTTCTACGGAGGAGAGAGATGGGGAGGAGGCAGGAGAAATGGCTTGTGGGAGGCACCACTGCTGGCCGCTGCCACAATGAGGAGAAATATCTCCCACAACTTCAGCTACCATCAGCACCTGCATCTTCAGGGGATTTGGTTCAAATTCACTTACAGCTTCTGCTTCCTCAGTCCCTTCTCCTCTAGGGGAGGACAATGCACAGAATACATCATGCGGTGCCTTGTTTGGTGGTGTTAAGTGAATTACAGGAACACAAAATGCTAGGGGTGAGCTTCAAATAAATAAATTGCAAGTCCAGCAAAACAACGTGAACCCAAAGCTGACTGACCTGTGGCTTTTAGCACCCTCAATTCTGCATTGAGGCCCTGAAAACTTCTTTTGCATGGCATTAATCTTTGCCCAACTAAACATAACCTGAGCAGAGTTGGCGTTGCAAGTCACAGCTATTACCTACCAAGCAGACAAAACCAATGACTGCTGGAGAGGCAGCCTGTGGAGAGCAGCATTCAGCCAAGCTGTCATTATTTTTTGTACGGGTGCAAATCAGAAGCTGCTATCCTGATTCAGTACAGATCAACAATACTGTACCTGAGACTGCCATCAACATTTAAGCGGGGCACATATCTGCTACACACTAGAATATTACAATATTAAGGCAAGGCCTCTTTCATCATATAAACCATTTATTCTTCAGAAAGCAGCATGCACCTGCCTTATGTCACACTGTCTCTGCTGTAGAATGGGTAGAAAAGTATTTCTTGTATTTAGCTCATGGTAAGACTCCAAGATCTTTCTTAGATCTATAATAGATTTCTGAGTTCATTGGATAAAAGGATTTATGTAGGTGCAAAGCACTATTATTAGCTTTTTTTCCCCATTTTTGAAAGCTGTCAAAAGGAAATAGGGGGGGAAATGCTAACTGTTAGAGCTCCTAGGGAAGGCAGTAAACTATTCCAGTAGATATACTGCCCCCTCCCTGGAACCATTCGAGGTGAGACTGGACAGGGCTCTGAGCAACCTAGTTGCAGATGTCCCTGCTCACTGCAAGGGGGTTGGACTAGGTGACCTATAAAGCTCCCTTCCAACCCAAAACATTTTATGATTCTATGAATCTGGGCTAAGCAGCATCCTTTTTAAAATAAAAGAGATTTGAAGGGAAAGCACAAAGGTGTTAAGAACAGCAAATGGCTTGTTGCCATCTACGTAAACCTAAGTCCTCAAGAATTGCTATTTGACACAGACACCTCCACAAGTAGCAGACAGAATCCTAAGATAGGTAAATACCTCCTGATGAAAATAAAATTCGAGATCTCTTGAGACTGACATAAAAAACACAGGTGGCTACTAAATGTCTCTCCAATTATCTGCTGGCATCACTGACAGAGATAACAATGAAGCAAGTTTGGACATGGACATTCTTTGTCTGGGCGTAAGTTCACGTACTTCCTCTATCAGCAAAAAATCCCTAGCTTATACCCATTTTCAGGACTGCTTTCCACTGTCATAGGGCACCCATCAAAAGGAGATAACAATAAGAGATACTGGGGGAGGGGGCAGACTGACCTCTGGTGTTACTGTAATCAAGCTGAGTGAGACTGGGAAACAATTCAGGTTCCTCAAAACTGAAGCCCTTCCTGCCCCGCTCCACAAAGCAGGATAAAACTTGAGGAGAGAGAAACAGATTAAAGGACTGAAAAGAAATATTTATACCTAGATAGAAACATCCCACTGAACACTGGACTCTCCACTTAAGACCCTGATAACTGCTCTGTTCAAAAGTTAATATACTCCAAGGGCAAAACCCAGCAATCAGCAGAGACTACTGCATACAAGCCTTTCTACATCTATCTATAGGTCTAGCACACAATAGGCTTCAGTCTGGATTGTCATTGCAATAATATATTTACCACAGGTATATGTATACTTCAGTTCATTTGAATGATTTTTATCATTATCTCAACCTCTAGTTCACAAAAATTGTCCAGTAAAATCCATTACAAGGTGTTTTTGTTAACCCAGGCTAGTTTTTAGGGTGCTTTATGTAAAGAAGCTGGATATCTCACTGAAAAAAACAGATAAAAAATTATCATCAACATCCTCCTCAAAGCACTTCAAAGCAGCCTTATTTATTCTTGGTTTTTTGGAAGGTTGCAGCCCACACATTATTTGTCATTTTAATCTTTTTGGTCATTTTAATCCTTTTTCTTTTCCTGCTTGTGCCTCCAGACCAAGTTCTTAAAATAATGGAAGCCATGAACAAGGAATCCTCAGCAAAAGGTGACATGAGGAATGTTTTGTCATTTGAGGACTGGAGCTACTTAGAGAAGCACTAAAAAATTAGCACTAGAATATCAGATATAAGATGTCCTGGAAAAAATTAATACCCCAAATAATCAGTTTCTAATAGGTTTTACAGGCCAGTGAGCAGAGAGCTTCCAATGACAACACTTTCATACATATTCTAGTTATTATTAATTATGGCGAGTAGTGAAAAGAGGTGAAACTGAGTAGAAAAATCTGCACATGGCTAAGAGACTCCCTATAGCAGGAAACGTCTCCAGAGGTGTGGGTGATACCCACCAAACATGTCCATGACACACAACCCAGTGAAGTTAAAACGCCTGCAGGTCCCTGTAGATTTTAGGGAGTAGGGAGCATTCAGGTGTGAGTTCAGATTAGATGAGTATGGGATGACCATCAAAGGACAATCCAGCTGGGAAGTGGATGTGGCTCCTGGAACTGGTGAACTTCTCACTCCACCAAGAAGCTCCTTTTGCTTTCAACCTCCCTCTGTGTTTAGGCATCACTTGCCTCCTCAAACTGGGAACCAGGTGCTGAGGTGGGAGCATAAATCAGTATTGAAATGCAGCTAAACAAGAGCAGGGAAAAAAATCTCAACCGACAGCTTAAAAATCAACCCTTCAAGCCCAACAAGCAGAGCAAGCTGTGCATGGAAGCAGCACCAGCAGCTGAAACTCTAGCAAGGAGACTTGTGTGGGAGTTGTGCTCGTGCTCACTGAAGGGCTGTGGGCAGGTGGGAGGAACCTCGCTTTGCTCAGGGAAGGGAAGGTGACAAGAGGGAACAGAAGCCCTATTGTAATCTGCTGATGGTGGAGAATATAGAGGATGTAAATTAACGTACTTTTCCCTCTGCATTCTTTGCGTCTGATTTAATGGAGGGTGTTACTGGGTCAGACGAATCTCAGGCTCCATGTACATAAAATGAGCGCATTTTTATTGCTGAGGGATATTATTATTAGGGCATGGTGCCTCTTCAGGAAGCAAGTCTACGAGGGTTGGGGTGCTGCAGCAGTAGCATCCCCTCGCACCCCACCAGCCCCCAGATCATTTACATCTGAGTGGAGCCAACGGGTGGGATGCCTCCATACATTTCTGCCCAGTGCTGTGGCCGCTGGCATTTCTAAGGGGATACCTGACAACCACTCCCCCTTAGTCAGACCTGGGGTCAAACATCCTCCTGCTGCAACTCTCAGCCTGCCCAAACAAGCTGCCTTGACTCGCTGCTTTTCCCACAGTCCCAACCTCCTTCTCCCACTCTGAGGATTTAAGATATTACAGCAAGTACCTCCAGCACTTCTCACACAGAATCATAGACTGGTAGGGGTTGGAAGGGATCTCTGTAGATCATTTATCCAACCCTCCTACTCCAGCAGGGTCACCCAGAGCAGGGTGCCCAGGATCACATTGTTCAGATGGGTTTGAATCTCTTCAGAGGAGACTCCACAACCTCTCTGGGCAGCCTGTGCCAGACTCTGGCACCCTCATAGGAAATTTTCCTCATGTTCAGATGGAACCTTGTGGGTTCCAGTTTGTGCCCATTGTCTCCTGTCTTGTGACTAGGCACCACTAAAAAGAGAGCCCACATCTTCTTGACACCTACCCTAATTTAGCTATTGATCAGGATTGAGAAGATCCCCTCTCAGTCTTCTCTTCCCCACACTAAACAGCCCCAGGGCTCTCAGCCTTTCCTCTCCAGAGAGATGCTCCAGTCTCCTCACCATCATCATAGCCTCCACAGGACTCTTGTCAACCGCACTCCTCCCAGACTACTGTATTTATTGCAGCTGCCTAATAAATACTCCATTCCCTCAACACCTTCCCCTATCTGGGAAAAGAAGGAGGACGTTCTGCTGATCACAAGGATGCCGATGGCTTGAGGGGTGAAAGGGATGTCAGCTGGAGCAAAGGGATTGCTGCACATTCCCCTTTGGCTCTAAGGAATGCAAAAGCGCTTGGGCACTTGCAGAGAGCAAGCGCTTCTTGGAGAGCGGCAGACTATGGCAGAGGGTCAACCTCTGCCAGTGGGCCAAGGCAGAGCCTTTTAGCTAAGGACTCCCACAAGCAGCTCTCTGTTACACAGCCCAGCCTAACATAACCTGTTACCTAAAGCGAGCTGTGTTTGGTGAGCCTTTTAATGTTTCTTGTCCTCCTCTGTACTATGTTTTTCCAGAGATATTTTGCTTATCCTCAAGCAAAAACCACACTCAAAACATGGCACGCATATATACATGGGCCCCTATAATTCTCCTTCCTGTTGATCTTCTCTCCTTCCTTGATATCAGATAAGGCAGAGTGCTATCCTGAATGACTGTAGCATGAGAAGCTGTGACAAAGATGTGCAATTTTTGACTCCTAAACCCTCAGGAAGCCCATTTTCAAGTGCAAAATCCCAACACTTGGCGCACACATTGGATGTACAGAACTACTGTGGCTGTAGCACTAATGCTTCTGATGCACACGTGGATGCCCTGCTGGGGAACCCCTGTCTGAAGAGGAGGTTCTCTTTGATATACAGAGAACGTTTCATTCTCAAGGATTGCAAAATGTCTTATCCTACCAAATAAGCTCAGCAGAGTGTGATGAAGATTCTTCCCCTTCATTTTACCTTTCCTTGGTGGAGTAAAACAAGTTTTAAGCTCCAGTGGACAGAAAACAGAATGCTAGACAAGACAGACAGCTTTCCATTTCAAAAGGTGTGATAAACCTGCCTATCTAAATACATCTCTTTCAGATTTACTAAATTCACTTACTGGAAGGAGCAGACGTTAAATATCCAGTTTCCATCTTATCAAAAGCAAGTAGGGGCGGGGGGGTGGGGGGGGGAGAGCTTATCCACTCCTGAGATGCTCAAAGATTTGGCCAGCTGAGACCACTTCTTACTTTAGACTTCTGAGTACAATGCAAGTGTGTCTACAGCTGAGAGGGAAATCTGTTCTGTGCAAGCACAATTCTCTTCATGCTTGTAGTTGTACCCTCCAGATGCCAAGATGGTTAGCACAAAACCAGAGCACAAGAGAGGCACAAGAAGAGTTGGCTTTGATATCACTCATTCCCTACTCATTTCTATCCATCCCAATTCCACAGCTGAAGCAAGCAACTGTTTTATTTTATGAAGACTACTGATTAAGCAACATTACCAGTATCTTTATTGGATCAGCAAAAAATAGTATTTTATTTCCTTCCCACTAGAAAGGAATAAAACCCCCAAACAAAAGAAAATTGGACATCAAGCCTAAGTCCATCCCAAGAGAGGCAAAGTCTCAGTCTCGGGCTTATAACAGGTTTCCCAGACAACAGAGTATCAGAGGTTGACAGTCCCTTCTTCTCTCTTAGCTCCACAGGCCTGGAAACAAGGTCAAGGGCAGTGCAAAAATGAGATTCCTACACTTTAAGAGCTGACAGGGCTTACCTCAAGTCACACAGAGTCAAAAGCTGTTAAAATGACCAAAACTTCACAATTAGGAATGTTAAGTCATTCTTGTAGCTGTTTTACATCAGTTAGAATTAATCTTTCTTTCCCCACAAGCCTGGACATTTGGACTAAAGGTTAATCAGGCAGACAGCCTTTTAGTTGCACAAATGTAATTTTAAACACCCTAAATCACTGCAGAAATAAGATTTTTACAATACTCGTGCCCTTCACAGAGTGCTATTAAGATTTTATAATCACTCCTGTGAGTGGCCTGCATAATTAAACTGTGCTTTCATCTGTGCTGGACAGCAGGGCCATCGCAAGTTCATGTGGATGACTTATTTGCTGTACTGTGACTTATTTTTTATACCCATAAGACACAAACACTATAAGGTAGAATCATGTAGAATATGAAGGAAAAGAAGAGATGAAAGGAAAAGAGCAAAGCGAGTTCAGTTGCTCTTCTTGCTCACCTATAGCTGCAACACTTCAATAGGGCCCATTCAGCCATTGTATATAATGAGAACAAAAGTCAATAAATATAGACAGTTTTATACCTTGCAGGACACTTCACATGTGCTTAAGAAGTCAAAAAATACCACACGGAAGAGCAGCTTCCATCCTCACCTGTGACGGAGCTTGCCCCATTTGGGGGAAGCACAATTCTGCTGTGTTTTGACTGAGGTCCTTGTGGTTGCTTATGGGTGAACTCAAAAGGTCACTAAAGGGGATAATTACAGTTTAAAGGTGATTAAAAGTACAGGTAAACCTCAGGCGAACAAGTGAAACACAGACAGCCTTGTCTACACACAGTACTGGTATGTCTACGCTGGTTACCCAGTACCCACCTTCATAGAATCTTAGGGGTTGGAAGGGACCTCTGGAGATCATCGAGTCCAACCCCCCTGCCAAAGCAGGATCACCTAGGGCGTGACACGCAGGGATGCATCCAGACAGGTTTTGAAAATCTCTAGAGAGGGAGACTTCACAACCCCTCTGGGCAGCCTGTTGCAGTGCTCTGTCATCCTCACAGTAAAGAAGTTTCTCCTTGTGTTGAGGTGGAACCTTCTATGCTCAAGTTTATACCCGTTATTCCTTGTCCTGTTACTGGGCACTACAGAAAAGAGATTGATTCTTTCCATTTGACAGCCACTCCTCAGATATTTATAGGCACTAATAAAATCCCCTCTCAGTCTTCTCTCAACACTGAACAGCCCCAGTTCTCTCAGTCTTTCTTCACAGGGGAGATGCTCAAGTCCCTTAATCATCCTTGTAGCTCTCCATTAGACTCCCTCCAGTAGATCCTTGTCTCTCTTAAACTGGGGAGCCCAAAGCTGGTTAAAGTATTCCAGCCATGGTCTCACTAGGGCAGAGTAGAGGGGGAGAAGAACCTCCCTAGACCTGCTAGACACAGTTTTCTTAATGCAACCCACGATGCCATCGGCCTTCCTGGCCACAATGGCACATTGCTGTCCCATGGATAATTTACCATCCACTAGGACTCCAAGGTCTTTCTCTATGGTGCTTCTTTCCAGCAGGTCAACCCCTAACCTGTACTGGTGCCTGGTGTTATTCCCCCCCATATGCAGGACTCTATGCTTGTCCTTATTGAACTTCATGACATTGACCTTGAACTTCACGAGGCTCACTTTGCTCATGCCCATACGTCAAGCACTATTCGAAGTGCACATTTCTCTCTTCGACTCCCGTTTACCTGAGGTAGGATCAGCAGTGAAATTGTTTCCCCATTCATATGTGGGGCAGAGCCCAACCCTTTATACCTTACAGCACCATTTAGTTTTGCCCAAGAGCAGTCCTTAGACTGGTCCCTTGCGTCACTCCTTTTGACCTTCTCCCTTATAACTACTAGGGTTCCATAATCAGATTAGCAATGGTTATACATCATTATCCACAGCCATCATTTACCCCATCAATAGTGAATTCCTTCCTCAGGAAAGCCGGTGGCATTACCTTCCGCACAGAAGCAAGTTTGGGAAATATGGCTGCTCCAACCAGACAGTACTGCCAAACCACCCTGCTTATTGCAGCAGACAAATTATCTCCTGATTAATTCCATCCCAAGAAAAGTCTGCAAGGGCTGCCAGGCAGCAGCAACATTTGTTTAATCAGAGCCTCTGGAAAATTAAACACTTATGGTGCCTGTGATAGACATCACCTTCTTCCCTCTCTCTTGCTCTGTTCCCCAACCACAGTGACAGAGCTGCTCTCCTCCTCTGCAGCACGGTGAAGAATGGAATACAGATGAACAATTCAGAGCCGATAAATCAATCTTGTTTGGCCTATTCTTGCTTCCTCCTCAGATTTCCTCCCACTGCTGTCCCCTGCCATACAAATACACATACGCGTAAGTACTGCCTTAGCTAGGTCAGCACAATTTTTTTTTTTCTCCTTTTGTCCTGCAGTACATCACAAATTAACCTCATCAATATCAAGACTCCCACCATGCCTTTGGCACTCTGGCTGCTACTACATCATCTGAGTTCATACTGGCCTCTTGTGAGGCAAACTCCCACTTAGATGCAAAGGACAGTTATGAATTATATAGTATACTCTTGCCCTGTTCTAAATAGATTTTTCTTTCTAAAACATGATGTTCAGATAAAAATAGTCACAGAAGACCTACTCAGGGAAGAGCTAATAGAGGTTCTTCCCCATAATCTTTGATAAGAGATCTGGGGAGCATGACAACAGGCTAATTTGGTTGCAGAACACTCCGTACAAGACGCTGCTATGCAAAACTACCACAGTGAGACTGGTTATGAATTCTGCTTAAATTCTAGTTGAAAGCTAAGTATTGTTTGCTATTAAAAAAGAAATAGTCTTTTGCTCTTCACTGGGTTTTAAGAAAGTATAAGCAAAAAGAAGCAGTCTTCTCAATCCTCCCAATAACAGAAAGAACCCAGGGATGAGCAGAGAGGATCCCAGCACACACACAGCTCAGAAAGGAAAGGTTCTTGCTCCATTTTTTTCTCTTCAGAGCAAAGAAGGTTGAGATTGGTCAGGATTCACACCTTGCTAAATAGCTGTTTACAGCCGATGATGGGAATAGAGATGCCTGTTTCTGTCAATACAGAACCCATCCTGTGGGCTTTTACAACCTTCATCTACCAGGTTGCTCTGCCTCTGTCTTTGCTTTCTTTTTAAAAACAAGAAGTACTAAGCTGCTATTACCTTTCACACAACTATAATTTAAATGAAAATTAGGTATTTTTCAGAGATGTCCAAAGCACTCTAATTCTAAAAGGATTTTACAGCCATTTTTACTGTGAGAAAGCTGTTCAAGTTTCTCAGGAAGGAAAATAATGCATAGATCAGTTCTTTCTGTGCAACCTCAAATGTGTCAGAGTAGTGAAATAAATTACACTATTTCGGGCATATCATATTGCATTATTTTTGGTAGTTCCCAGCAGTTTGGTAAAAAGGAAATTCAAACCACCACCATGAAAGGTTCTGTTACACCTTCTATGACCAGTAGCACACGTGGATTTTTGCCCAGTGATGATGGTATTTATTGTTTCAGGTGTTGGTAGACATGCTGATTTTATTGGGGTCACCAGAAATATCTACAATGGCTGTTATTTAAATGGAACTGTTTTGCTAATCTGGAACTTGAGAATGTGGCTTTATAAATGTGACAGGGAGCTCAGAAGTCAGTATATTTATCATCATAAAGGTTGCATGAACAAACAGATCAGTGGACACTGGTAGGGACTTTTAAATTCTGGTTGATTCCTTTGCTTTTATGCTCTGAAATCTCTCCTGAGCAGAGCAGACTTGCTACAGAGCCAGAAGCTCCAAAATCTGATGCTCACTCACAATTTTACACATTATATACAAATGAAAATTGTGCAGGCTTCCCACCCATAAGCACAGAAGTAGCAGTAAAGGAAAACCATGTTAGTAGACAAGTACCTGTATCACAGACAGATATTCACTGGGTAAGACAGTGCAATCTTCAAGCATATTTTAGAGCAGGAGCACACTAATTGCTAACATTTTCTACCGCAACTGCTGTAATACAGCTGGCAAAAATCTCTTTTGAAGTAAATAAGCTTAACTCCATTGAGTACAATTAATGGCATTAATTAAAAAAAAAAAAAAAAAAGTTTTAGTCAGCCTCTACCTGGAGGATCTAAAAGTTATATGTGATCTACTTTGTAGAGGTTGTGTTACATTATAAGCAATGATGCTGAGGGAAAACTCTAGGGAACAGGCCTCAGAACTATGTTTTATCTTTATGCTTTTAAGAGGA
This sequence comes from Megaceryle maxima, assembly GCA_024605025.1. NCBI lineage: Eukaryota > Metazoa > Chordata > Aves > Coraciiformes > Cerylidae > Megaceryle > Megaceryle maxima. The sequence continues at coordinate 98,020 of JANHGN010002763.1, forward strand.
ATACTGTGTCAAATATAGCTTGTCAGAGAGTTCTGTTCTTGTTCTCGTCTGAACTGAGATCCTTCCCAACAGATGAATCAGGTGAACAATCTTCTTATGCAGCTACTATTATTGTCCAGCTATGGCCAATACAGAAGAGTGCTGTGGCCAAAGGACAATTTTTCCACCTCTGTACAGGACAGTGTCCAAATTTGGCTTTCTAGTGTGAGAAAAACAGAGTGCAATGCCTACTAAACATTGTTTTACTTCATTTTCTTTTTTTTTCCTTTAATGTATTGTAACAGCTGCAGTAACCTCATTTCACTTTCTTCAGTCTTAGTAACTCAACATACAAGATTCAGAGCCTTTAAGTTCAGATGGGCCCATCTGATCAACAAGTCTGAACTAATTCCTCCCCAGCAAAAGTTACAGATCTTGAAACCACCTCAGACTAGCACCTGGCTAAGACTAACAGACACTGAGAGGCAGGGAATCCACCTCTCAGAGTGACTAATTTATCAGTCTTTATATTGCTATTGATTTGATTTTAGAAATAACCTTTAACAACCTATAATGGGCCTTCAGCAACTGTATTCAGCAGAAGCAAAATGGCAAAATTGCATGAAAATTGGGGAAATTATAACAAAATAGCACAAACTTCATATTCTTGCTAAAGGACTGGGGAAGACATCTAATGTTCCTAACTGAAATTCCCTCTTTCTATGTTTAAGATCAGTCTCTCATCCATATACGTCTACCTATGGACTCATATATCCTTCACTAGATGAGGTCACGACAACTGCTATTGTGTCTTACAGCTGGCTCCATGTCCTATGTTGTACGCGAGGCAATTTCTGAAGAATTCCTTCCTGCCTGGTCATAATTGCCTGCAAGGAGAACAAAGTCCATCTTCTATGAGAAAAGGAGCATCATTTTGTGGCTGCATGTCTTCAACAGGCCTTTTTTATAATATCACAGAATTGTTCAGGTTGGAAAAGACCTTTCAGATCAAGTCCAACCATAAATGTAACACTGCTGTAAACCTAACACTGTCAAGGCCATGACTAAACTACGTCCCTCAGCACCACATCTCCATGGCTTGCAAATCCCTCCAGAGATGGGAACTACACCACTTCCTTGGGCAGCCTGATCCAGGGATTGACAACCCTTTTGCATACATGCTGCTGATGTCTGCTCCAAGCCTGCCCTGCAACATTCTTTTCCGTAGTTTTTGCCCCCAAAAGTGGCAAGGTATGTTTCCTCAGGTTAGCTAGTTGCTGGGGTTTTGGAGGACTGTAAAATGAAGTTCAAAATCTAAAACTGAGCTGGTTGTATTTTTTCTCTACCCGTCTGAAAATACATTAAGTGGCAGTGTGAGGCCAGTCAGAGAATGTTAATAGCATGACTAGCAGAGGACATTTGAAATTGTATATGGAAGGAGGTAGGTCCTGAGCTTGAAGGCATAATAATGTACTTCAACTGTGGTACTCTGTTTACACAGAGCTTGAATGAATGTTGACTTCCTTCTCTGATAACAAACAAGGCAACAAAACAAGGAAGGCTCTTGCCAATTCCCAGACAGGATTTGTCAAACACTTAAAAAGCTCAGAAACAAAAGTGTGTGTACGTATTTGTATTCCTTCATGTAGGTATGACATCCAATCTGCCACATTAAAATATGCTATCCCTCCATCTACCTGTGTCATACATACTCTAGTTGTCTATTTTTCTTCTTTTTTTTCTATTATTATTTTTGCAATGTGATTTTTACTCTTCAGATATCAAAACTACTCTCTATCATCTCACCCTTTCTTCTCCATTTGAGCTTCCCAAGACTCTTTCTGGAATTGATGGAATCCAAAAATGAAGACCACACTGGCCTGCCAAATAGCACACTCCTTGACATTATCACCCATGGATTGTATCTACCAACTCAAAGTCTATTCCCACAAGCTTCCCAAGAAGATGGCTACACAACCTCTCTTCCCAACCCACCACTCCACAGTCCTGTTTCTGCAATCTAGAATGAACACAGGAGAATGAATTTCTTATTCAGAGTTCTTTATGCAGCCTGTTATCCAGTGTAGGGCTCCATGCTGCCCATCTCTTTTGGCATATGAAGCAAATTAGCAACACTCTTTATCTGCCAATTTGAGGAGTTCTGCCCTGCAGCGCTCTGGTCTCTAAGCTACACTTACTGGCTTTGTGTAGTTTCCCATGACTGTATAACCTGCCCCCAAACATGTGAACACATTTGTAAGCTCTTACCTTACAGATCCAGATGAACAGAACTTTGGAGGAACTAAACCCGTGTCCCAAAAAGCATAATCATTACAATTCATCCTATTACTACATGAATTAGAAACAAGATCGGCCTGACAGGAAATGGAGTATTTTACATATTTAAGTTACTTGAGATGTTGATCTACTTCAAATGTCACTTAATGCAGACTTAATACATCATGCTAGAGGGCAGCCTTCACATTGGTAAAAGACCTTCTGCTTCCTTTTCTTCCTTCCAATGAGTGCTGCCAGTACCTGAATCGAGAGTGGAGGACAATGCTCCTCCTGGATCCAGCTAGCATAAAGAGCTGTCACAGAATGGAGGGAATGCATAACCTGGAACAAGCAACTGAAGTCCATAATGAACAAAAGGGCAAATTTTGCTGTCAAAGTCACCCAGCCATGCTGGTTTTACTGAGATTATCCAGATAATTAAAGGAGTTTATTTGAATGGATTGATGCCCAAGTGCATTTGGCATGTAAACAGTCTGTGATGAGAATAATTGGGAGGACATAAACAAAAACAGGAGAAAGCAACATTTCAGTTAAATATTAGAAAAATATAACGTCAGGCTGTGGAATCACCTTCCAACACAAATAAATAGCCTAGGCTATTTAAAAATTAGCTGGACAAATCACATGATAAATTCCACGCTCTGAGGACTGGACATGACCCAAGAAGTCTTTTGTCATCTGCAGTGTACATAATTCTATCTTGATTACAGATGTAAAACACATTAAGCTTAAGTAAAAATGTAATTCATTATATTCCACTCTGGGTGCATCGCTTATTTAATGGGATGTCTCCTAGGAAAGCAATTTAGTACTGCAGCCAATAACATTGTCTACTGTTTAACTGGGACAGAATTAGCATAAATTCAACTTAATAGGGACACATTTAGCTAAGACCAAGTAATTGCACTACATCACAGGAAAATTCTACAATCCTGAAGTTTTATAATCACTAAATGAGAGTAAAGGAAATGTGCATATATGAAATACCTGACAGACAGAATGAGTGGTTTTCCTTTTTTTCATTGCTATCATCTTCTGTTGCTGTTTGAGATCTTTTAATACCTTGTATATACAAAGAAATTGATACAATATATACATTTTGTACAAAATGCAAATATCTTTGAAACAATCTTGCGATCATATCCCAAGAGTCATCTTATATTCGAGGCTTATTATCGACCAGATACTATAGTATTTCAGGCACCTATTCACTCTAGGTAACTGCAAAGGAATTTAATCATCTTGGTTACCCATAGACTGAATGGTTGGCTACCACATTCCTGAAGAAGAGGAGGTATAGTGAATATGTTAAATAAGTGGAGGGAAAGGTATACAGATATAAAGAGGATCTGTAGAGGCAGTTTTATACTTTCCCTCATGGGACAAGAATTTGTAGTATCCATGTAACATTTAAAAGTTCAGAATAGGAACTAGAACAAGCAGAAATTTAACTGAATCAGCAGAAAATCACAGCAACTAAATAATTAATTTGTGTACAGGCTCCATCCCAACCCATTTTTCACTGGCTTTAGTGAGCCTTTGTTCAGCACTGAACTCTGCATTCACCTGTTTATTTTCCATGCGTGAAAGTTATGGTAACTCACAGCGCACATAGGTCAGAGGCAACAGACGTCAATTGCAAAAGATCCTGCTCCCCAGTTCATTTTAGGAATATAAATTATACCTCAGTTTACGAGAGATGCAGAGCAGCTAATTGGCGACTTCTAGGTCACCTTAATTCCATCGAACTATATTAATTCAAATACCTGAGCTCACATTTAAAAGTCTACCTTTAGTTAAGTTTATAAACCCAGCCAACATTCATTTTGCTTTAGTGTTATGAACTACCCTCCAAGTCCAACGTTTACCACTTAGCTTCTCTCAGGTTTCCATCTGCTGAGTTTCTAATTATCACTTTAGCATTTAATTTTTCATAATTATTTTCCAAAGCAAGGTGATCAATCTTAAACAGTGTTTTTGTATAAATATTCAATCAGGTCATGATACTTGAGACTATGCTGTTTAGAACACAATTTCTGGCAGGTGTCTAATTCTTTCAAATTTTGTTAAATTTTAACTAAAGACTACTGCTGGAAAATCAGGTTTTATCCAGATGTGATTAAAAACATCCTGAAACCCCGCCTTTAAGATTGTTAACATGAAATCCTTTTACATTTACTTTGTAAGGAGGGAGAAGGCAAAATGTGTGTGTGCATATCTGTGTGAAATGAGAGAATATTTAAACCTCCTGCTGTGAGAACCCTGAACGCATTATTTACTCATCCCTCAAAAAAACCACGTATCCTGGAGAAGAGGAAGTTAGTCACACCAGAAAGGAACATGAGGAACCACTTTGTGAAGAGTATTTAAAATAAAACAAAATGTTTTCAACTGTTTTTATTACAAACCTGTTTCCATTATAGTAGTATCAGTACCTTGGGCAAAAGTAATATAAATTAAATTAAATGGGTAAAGCAGAACAGGAAACAGTACTTGGAATTAGTATTTGAAATACACTAATTCAACCTGCCTACTGGCTTTATCCATGACTGTTATTTAAAGCTTGAATAAAAACACAAATCTGTATTTCTTCTTTCAAAATTGTTGTGAAGAGTTACCTCCATCCAGGCCTCCCTTGGGCTTCAAGCAGTTACAGACAATGCAGAAATAAGGCATGTCCTTGTGAAAATCCCACACCCCTTTTGCCTTGAGATTCCAAGTTCAATCAAGACAATTAACAGAGAACAGTGATTTCTCAGCTTCAAAATAATTCTTCAAAAAGCAGCAGGATAAAAAGAAAAATAAAAGTGAAGAGGCATGGAAGGACCATCCACGTGAACATAAAAGCTGGACCTTATTCACCCAGCTTCCCAAAGAAGCTGGTAGACAAGAATCAGCTGAATTGGCTCAGCTCATAATTTAAAGCTTCATCCATCTGAAATCGCAGTCCTGTTAGTTAAAGCCCTCTAGAAGAAGCTATCACATAGCTTCTGAAAGACTCATCTGAAAGATCTTCCTCCCCCACCTCAGAAAGAGGATGATCAAGAGATGAAGTGAGACCAGAGAATGCTGATTGCAGTCATCCATCCAGAGACGTTATTGAACACAGCAGGTTATTTGGGATGTCCTAAAAACTTGTGTATTAGCACCTCAATGCCTTAACAAAGGCTGAACTGGAAGCAAAGACACACTGAAAGATATGTCTGATCTCCTGTTAACCTCTCCACCCTGCATCACGGGAAAAAGTCTTGGTGACTTACAAATCGCTATGTAATTTACTATACAAAGGAGTTTTGCAAACATTACACTTGGAACTGAAAGAAAAATCCTGAGCTGCACATTTTCCTGTGAACAAAGGGACAAAAGTTTTATGACAACTGGGTGATAACTTACACTCCTTTCCAGTTACGCTAAAATTTCTATTAGCTGCCTCTCACCTGAATCTTTTATTAAATAACCTTTCCTAAGGCCTCATATTGCTGTCCAAGTATGTATTTCCCACTGCACTTCCTAATGGTTTCTTTAACTGAAGCCCTTCAAGGCACTTTCCTCTTGGAGAAGAAAAGTCTTCAAATACTGTACAAATGACCTAGGAAAAAAATCAAGCAGAGCTTCTGAACGCACCTATCAAATCCACAGTGTGCAAATTAAACTTAAGCAGATGAACGATTATGGGCCAGTCTGCATGAAACACACACTGGATCATTCAGACGGTGCCATTATGCAGTGGAATATTGTCCACTGGACTTCCTATGGAAACGGGACTGCTCTTAAAAATTCAAAGGAAAACTAGGCTCAGTTTTGCCAGCTTATGAATTTGTTGGAAAAGTGACCTTTTATCTCAGTTTCTCAGAAGTGTGAACCGTTTTTTCAGATTGCTGAAGGACAAAGAGATGTGGAAATTTCCTCCTCTACAAAGGCTCCCTCTTTATAGTTTCATTTTTTAATTATTTATCACTATTGACATCAAATTCTCAAAGAAATAATAAAATTAAAACATGATATTGGTCTCCATACTGAATATCTTCAATAATTTCTTTCTTCCATGGTGTGCTTACAGTACTTAAGATCTACTGTGTAACAAGCTCCTTTAAAATAATCAGAAATAAGTTTTCTCAAATATCTGTTTACCTTGGCACTAATTTTCAAGGGGAAAATGTGTTATTTGAACAGTAATATTAATGATGTGAACTATGCCACTGAGTCCTACAGGCTCATATTCTCCTAGTGAACTATAAAGACCGTTAGCATTAATAGATGTTCCATATGAGTACTCCCCTCAGAACATCAATACAGCAGCACTGCCATGGAAAGAAAGGCCATTGTGAAGAAGTGCAGTGCCTATATTTTCACATGCGTTTTTTGGAGGTCAGTGTCTTCAGAACACTACCAGACTGAAGACTCATGTGCAGAGACACAGCTTGACTCCCTGGAGCATCCAGAGCAAGTCAGCTTCTGAGGATCACTTGTTAGGTCAAATGTGATAAAAACACCTTTCAAAACTGATACAGACTCTGCAGGATGCAACTTCTAGTTGCATAATCTTGTCCACGAGGAACTATTACGTAAAAAAGAAAAAAAAGAAAAAAAGTCTGAAAGATTTACAAGAAGGCCTCCAGATTTGCCCTTTAGGTACTTTCTAAATAACTTTATCAAATATAATGCCTCAAGCTTTTCTGTAGTGTCGTTTGGGTTGTGGGTTTTTTTTTGTTTTTGTTTTTTGGGGTTTTTTTTTGTTTTGTTTTGTGTTTGTTTGGTTTTTTGTTTGTTTGGGTTTTTTGTTTTGTTTTGTTTGGTTTTTTGTTTGGTTTGTTTGGGTTTTTTTATATCAGGATTCAACTAAGATTCATATCTCAGGATTTTCTTTATATATAAAAGAAATAGACTAAAAACTACGTCAAAAAGAGGTCAACTCACACCAATATTTCTGTTATTCATTATCCAGATATAGGGCAAGAACATGCTACACACCAGCAATGTAGGTCAAAGACTCGCCACCACAAATGCCAACAAAATAAACCATAATGATCTTCCATTTACATAGTTTAATCTTCTTTCTTTCCAAAAAAGCAAATAAGGGATAAGAGTCAGCCTGGGATTTAAATCTGCACAGCTAAGTAACTTATTATGCAGCACTCTAGAAGCACGGTGTACTTTAGGCAAGGAACTAAATGTTAAATAATAGGACTCGGCAATACCCCAAATGGGTGTTGTTCGTGTTGAAGTGAAGCAAGGGAATGTGATTTCTCCCTCCTGATCATACACAGGAGACTGCAGTTTGTGAAACAATCAGGTGAAGAAATGTGAAGCCTAACAAAAAAATGAGCTTTGTCCAAACACTCCAAGTAATGAACATATAATAAATATTAACTGTGTATTGAAAAGTGCATGTGAAAAATGTTTAAATTAAATTTTAGAGAGGTGATGGAACACACTGCTTTATCCTCTTCTCCTCCTTTGTGATGGAGCAATTGGGTATCGAAAGTAAAAACAGGCATTTTTCAGCTCCAACCAGGCGAAAGCTCATCTCTCAGTTCTGCTATTACAGTGCCCATGGCAACATATTTACTGATACACAGGCAGACTAGGGATTAAGCTGGGCAGACATTAGCTCACTGTAATGCATGGCGTGTTTTGATGTAAAATACTACAGAGGATGTACAGACCTATTGCTAATGTATATACTATATATAGTAGATAATGTATATAGTATAATGTATATAATATATATAGTATATACTACCGCACATCTATGTAGACTAAGTACACACTGCAATGTAAACACTCCTTCATGCAATATGCTTGCTGTATTATCAATTCTCAGTCAAATAATATCTGTCGGCTTTTTTAATTGGGAATTTAGACATTCCCCTTAATTGTGAGAGTCTGACTTTAATCACAGTCAAAAGTATCCACTTTTTCTCTTTCAGTTGTTCTCATCTCACAATGATAAACCAGGAGCAACTTTAGTGACTTAGAAAAGGAATATAATGTGGAAAAAACCCAATGACTTTAATTTCACTCTGCACTAAACCAGGCACATATAGTGTTGACAGGCTTTTAAGATTCTTTAGGTAACCATGTCCTCTGTAGAAGAACAATTTCTACCTTTTAATTTTATTTAATGCTCTTGCCCAACATTTCCCAGTCTCCCATCAATCTTACTGTTGTAATTCCAAATGACCTCTGACGCAGCTCTGTATTGTTAAGGTCTACTACAAAACACAAACACATATCAAAGAAAAAAAAAAAAAAAAAAAAAAGGAAAGAAAAAAAAGGAAAAAGAAAGAAATAAAAGGCCTTCGAGAATTGTCAGTGAATATCCTGAGACAGGCAGGTGGTTAAGAGCAGGTAAACAGCCCATATCACCAACCATGGAGTTATCAGAATTAATACCAGATGAAGTTTTGACTGGCTGTTGGGAATACTTGGATGCTGCTTTCTTTGAACATATAACTCTTCCTCCAGGTCAGGTTTAAGAAAAAAAGGCTGCAGAAACAGTAAAATGAAAATGTCGTGAACTGTGCTTCAAACGCGAGAGCAAGGAAACAGTAGCTCACAGGTCACTGAAGTACAAGGTCACTAGTACAAGGCAGTGACAACTGACATCGTATTGTATTATACTCTTACAGGATACCTTTTTTTCCCCTCGTCCTCCTCTGAGCAGACACAAATTGGTACTTGATTCCTTGTTTGAATCTATGATGTAAGAAATGAAATTTCAAAATATAGAGTATACTGATTTCAGGGACAGAGTGAGATTAAGTATTTATCTTAAAACAACATATTTATATAACACTAGAAAGAAAAATCTAACACCACACTTGAAATGCATTCAGCACTGAAACCTTCAGCACATCATACTCTGATTAGTGCAGTTTGTATACCTTTTCATGTGCATCTAGCTACGAAGACGAATGCATCATCTAAAATCACAAAGATTCTTTCTGCCTTTTGTTTTGGCAAATCACAGCAGGGTTTTAGTAAGAAAAAGAACAGCTTTAGATGGAACAATATAACAACTTCTACAAGATACACATGAGATTCCTTACTCAATATTAAAAATGCTTTTAAAAAATGAAGGCAATAGAAAAGCAGCCTTTCCAGGCATGGCTCCTTCAGCCCTGTAACGTTCTGTAACTCAGAAGTCTCCTCTTGACAACTTCTTATGCCCTAATACTTAAAAATTATCTAGTTTGTATAGTAATTACTTTGAATGCCAGTTAAAGTAATGCAAATTATCTCAAAAAATTCTAAGGCATCTGTAATGGTCCTTTTGACAGCTCTGGCTTTTTCATGTTCTTCTCCTATAGAAGATTCTTGGTCTATCTTGGGAAAAATCCTTTCTCATTTGGCTTCTCTCATTTTTTTCCAGTAACGAGTTAAAATTGCATCAAGTTTGAATTTTATGTAAGCATATAACTCGAGACATACTTTCAATTGATTGGTCTTTTCCTGTAATCATTTAAAACTCAAACAGAAACAGGACATGAACCAATCTAGGCCTCTGTCCAGGCAAGCACTTAAAGGTGCCATTAACTGGAAGCACCAGGAGTAGCTTTGCTGAAATCCCTTGGAACAGCTCTCCTGCAGGGTTCACAGCAAATTCAGCTCCCACCACCCAAACTTAAAGTTCAGAAAATGAGCAAATAAATTAAAAAAATCCCAACATAGCTATCTATTTAACTGGTCCAGATTTCTACTACTTCATTTTTTGCCATTTTAGTTATGCAAGCTAACTGTTAAAAAAAAAAAGAAAAAAAACCCCTAAAACTAAATAAATCAAACAAAAAAGCCCCCAGTCACCACACAAGATAAAATGACAACCAAAAGCTGCACTAGGTAATTCTGGGCAAAATCCCTGATGCGGATGTAACTATAATGACAGAAGAACTTTCATTGTCTGGGACGATTGTGTAACTACAGAGAAACAACACAGAAAACCAGCAGAAAAATGGCTGCAAATGGCATACATTATGTCTGCCCCAGGAGGTAACACAGTTCTGCTACTGATGAGCCCTTGGAGCGAACCTGCACCACAGGCAAACATTTTTATGGAGCTGAGATTATGAAGTCTATCTAAGATGTTATTTTAAAAAGCAATTCCAGATATTATGACTGTAAATCAACATTTTTGCTAATGAGACAGTGGCTGCACTGCCTGACTCTACTGTCTGAAAAATCATAATCCTGAGATTTAGGCTGCCCTCAACTGGGTCATACAAGCCAAAAACCTAATCACAACACTTTTAAGCGTTGGCTGGCATTTAAAGTCACCTCCAGCTGCTTGGGATTTTTGGCAGAACCTCCATTTGCATGTAAGGCCTCCCAAAAGGTAGCACCAGGTTCTACTCCTCAACTTGATCCCCTGCCTGTTACTCCCTGTGATGTACAAACTGTATTGTTTCCTCATAAGCTTTCCTCAGCCTTCAAGCCCCCCATAGTCTCCTGGACTTCTATAAATCACTCTTTTGAGCTGTATTAAATTACTTGATACAGACTGAGCAAGAGACAGGTTCTTGCTGGCTTTTGTTGTGTGGAATATGTACATAGAGCATTCTCCATAGTTACTCTCTGCACTTGTTCATTTATTGTTCATTGCTTTGACAGGTTTTTCTTTCAAATTATTTCTTTTGGGCTCTTAATCTTCATCTCTACTTGCCAAAGAGAAATGGTGAACACGGCAAGCAGCTCTCAGCAGGAGCAGAAGCAACACTCGGAACGAGAAGAACAGCAAAGCTGACAGCTGTGCTTTTCTGCACTGAGCACAGTGGGTAAATCAATACCCTGGCAGCCCTGCTGCCATCTGTGGAATTTCTGGAGCAGACAGGTTATTTATAGCAACTTGTTTGCACAAAGCCAATATTTACCTGTCGGCACTGTCAAAATTTGCAATCCATCTTTGCTGTTACCCTGCTGGTTTTCATGTCAATAGTGGAATTTTCCAAAAGAAAATACTGTAATGTTCCCTCCACCCCTCTAAAGCTTCCCTTCCTGCAAGGGTCGGTCATGTTAATTGTTGCAGCAGGAATGCATCTGGTTTCCATGGGGCTTTGGGGATCCTCCAGAATGCCAGAAACCTAAAGGGATGTCAAAGCTAAAGAGCCCATTTTTCAGGCTTGATCCTGCAGCAGCAGCATGGCATTTCCCTGCCAAGCAGAGATTTAATGTTACAAAAAACCCCAATCATCCCCACCCCCCAAAGCAACAGAAAAGGTTTCCTTTTTGACAAGTTGGCTGCTGCTGCTACTGTTGTAATCATAACCATTATTTTCAAGCAGGGAAGAAGTTTTAACATGATATTTCAGTGTATTTGCCTTTAAAAGCAAACTCAAATTCTACAGCTAAGTTCCAGGAATTGATGCAAGAGTGATCTCAAACCTGACTCCTTGCAAGCTGACAGTTACATCAGCAAACTACAGGCATGCCTGAAGGAGACAAGGAGGAGGAACTAAGCTCTGGTTTCTGTCCCAGTTTATTCCACTCAGCAGCTGACTGGCACTGCTAGGACAGCATGAAGTAGTGAGACTGGCTTCTGACAGTATTTTTGGGTGGCTACTCATGGCTGTCACTCCCTAGAACTATTCTTCCAGAGCTTTTGATGGTCAATTTTCTGAAAATAAGAGTTCTGTAATCAAAGTCCTTTTGAACATGGCAATCAAACCCAGGATTAGAAATCTGTACCACTTCCTAATGCAAGAGTGCAACTGCTGTCATAAATCAATGAGAGGATCAGCTTCAAAACCAGCTTCTGAGAGCACCTTCAGTTCAACTCGTAAGTGAGCTGTCAGCTCCCAGTAGGCCAGCACTCTGCCAGCAGCCTGTGTATCCCATAAACTTACAGGACAGGGATGGAGAAATCAGGGCAGGTCTTAAAGCAGGAACAGTACAAGCACTTTTCAGTAAGTGGTTCAAAGAACAAGGATTAAATTATTCTGTCAGATGAGGAATGTATTCTGTGATCTGTACAGCAAATACCAATGGAAGTAGGACATCAATTAAATACATGCCAGTTTGGGAGCCATCTGAATGATGAGGGGAACAGGTGAATAAGGACACTGAAGAGCAGCAGAAAGTCTTTTAAGTTTGCATTTGTTTGTTTTAATATTAATTACTGAGCCCTATGACTTAAACAGCTTCCTAGCCCTTGGCTAAGAAACAGAGTAAAGCCAGAAAATAGAACAGGGACATTTTTCATTTTCGTTTTCTCCATTGAGACCCACAAAAAGGATCCTCTTTATATAATGTGGTTTCAGATGGTTTTTGAATATTATTTAAAGAGCATGTCAAAGCCACAAAGTAATTCCTCCTCTTAGATAAGGTCTACAAACTCCCCCTAGGGTAAGCATTAGCTAGAGAGCCTGCAGGAAAACCGCTTGTTAGACAAATGGAGCCACAGATGTGACTTTCATCTGGTGTGCGAAGCAGAGATGTTACACGCAAGGCAGAAATACCCAATTATGAAAAGTAGCATTTTTAACACAGACATTCCTCCAAAACAAAAGTCTCCTATATATTTTTAAAAATTCTTTGGTTTTGGCGGGTGGGCAGGGGATTTTCTGGACTTGTCTCCTGCACCAGGATTCCATTTTTATTCTTTACAACTGACAAAAAAAAAGTGTTGAGAGCTGATAGTGCTTAGGATCTCTCAGGATCAATCTCATAATGCTTAGGATCTCCCATGATCGATCTACTGGTGATAAAGGCTCTTGTCATAGGTGCACTATATCCACAACTGCATAATTCTTCCAGTCCTTAAGCCATCCACACACATCTGAAGCACACTATGGGACCTCTAGGGCTCAAAGTCCTTCTGTACTCAGATCAGTCCATAGCCAGAACAATGGTACTTTTCATTCCACCTCATTATTAACCAGGTTTTATATTTGCAGTATCAATGCTTCTGTTGTGCTTTGCCAGATCTGGTCTCTCTACCACTGTGCTATTGCTTTGTGTTGATCAAATGAATGTTTGTCCTACCCTACTAGAAAGCAAAGCTTTGCTGGTGAAGCCATGCCTCGTTTGCTAAGCTTTGACAGAGCTCAGAGCAGTAAGAACACTCCTTTGAAAGAAGAGAAACCTCATGGAAACAGTAATGAGCATTAGGCTGGAGTTTGACGTGTTCAAAGAATAACAGAATCTTTTTGGTTGGAAGAAACCTTTAAGATCATAAAGTACAACTGTTAACCCAGCACTGCCATGGATACCCAGAAATTGTGCTCAAGTACAGATGGAACGTTATTAACAATCTGCACTACCTGAATAACAAGTGAGGTAAAAACATGGTAAGGCCCATAAATCTGGATACTACATGAAGGTTCTTTCCTCATTTAGAATACCAAAAAACAATTAAAAGAAGGTCATCTCTTTAATATGTGCACTGTGTTAATATTTGGGTTGCATAGATCTAATTGCTGACTGCCACAGGTGTCTTTGTATGACCTTTGATACATCATTCAATCTTTCCATGCATTAATTCTCCTTTTATCTTACTCCCCATCACTGAAGACTGGCAACTACTACATCTCAGAGAGTGGACAGAAGCTAATAATACTACAGGTAGTATTAGTATCTCTTACATGCTCATTGATGTGCCTTATTCACACACTCATGGTTTAAACCAACACCACGTGGGGATAGGAGAACCAGCTCCAGGAGGACAACTGAAAACATTGGGTACTTCTGCTCTCCTCTGCATTATCTAAGAAATGAAATTTTTAGATATGAGACTATTTCATTTAAGAAATGAAATCCTGAGAGAAGCACTCCCCTTGATCTGTACTATGGCACAGTATACAGGCCACTTAGTTGTCTGTGTAGATCTCGGTGGCTGAAAGGGCACTGGGAAATGTGTCCTGAAGTGTGCAGTAAGACAGATGGAATAGGAATTTAATGGTCTCCTCTACTTTAATGTCTATTACTAAGTTCCAGGGATGGGACATGGATGACCCAAGTGATTTTTTTCAGTTCAATATTCATTAGTCTTTTCCCTTTTTGTGCCTGATTTAAAATAATAATTAAAAAAAAAAAAAAAAAAAAAAAAAAAGTTGTTCAAACCCTTCAGGTAAATTTTGTTTTAAAATATATAGGGAGAACCCAGTTTTAAAAGCACGTCACA
>JANHGN010002764.1:0-10305 GCA_024605025.1 Megaceryle maxima
GGGTTTTTTGGGGTGGTTTTTTTTTGTTTTGTTTTGTTTTGTGTTTTTTGGGGTTTTTTTTAAGAAAAAAAAAAAAGTTCTTTTGAAAGTATGTTGCTACTACACCACGTTATTATAACCTAGGGCAGGGATGAGATAATTTCCATTACTAAGACAGGTTCTGGGATTTGTTTTTCAGCTGCAGTTCTATCACTGAGGCACAGCAAACATGCAGCAGAGTTCATCACCTCTTGGGAAGACAAGAGCTAGTTCTGCTACCACTGCCCATGGAATGACAGAGAAATCCTGCCACAAATTACACTGATCTTCTGTGTAAAAGGAGGCAGATGAAACAAGAACAGACCAGCTGTAAACTCAATCTAAAAACGTGTCTCATGACTGGTCCCTCAGGCTCCAGCTGGAAGCTGAAACACCAGCTGAACCAGAACTAAAGCAAAGTACTTGATTTTATTGTTTAGATCACCTCTGAACTGTAACTCAGAGATATTTTTAACATGTACTCGTCTTTAGAGCAACCACTCAAATGTGAGCTTCCCCATCAGTGGCAAGTAAACAATTAGACAAGAAGCTCAAGGTCACTCCTCTTCTTAAGATACTGCTCTGCGGGATAAGGAGACTTCAATCCATGCCATTATTTTGTATCAGGTGAAAAATAAATTTGCACTTCATCACCCATCTCTCAACACTATGGACTAACCATGGGCCACACCATAACTCTGAGCTTCTACTTGTGCTTCATGCCTGGAAACATTGCAGGTGATGTTGTATGGGACTCTTGAGTAACCTGCTCTGTTTGAGGATATCCCATTGATGGCAGAGCAGCTGGATTGGGTGACCTTCAACAGTGCTTTCAACTCCAGCCATTCTCTGATTCTATGAAACTAAGTAGTCAGTTTTCATAGACCTGAATTTCTGGGCACAAGCAGGAGACACCTCCTTCTCTGGCTGCTATGCGAGTTTATTCCTGACATTTTCCAGCCTAAGTCATTCAATTCACTTAACTAAATTTGAATTCCCCAAGTCTCTAGCATGGCTTCAGCTGTACTGCCAATGCAGTCCTCTGCCAACTGATGTGGATATCACCAGTATTGCCACACACCTCAATACTGCATGCCCATTAAAATAGATTCAAACAGAGCCATTTCCTATCACTCCTGAAGTGATGTGCACCTGGCAAGTCATCTCTACATTGCCCTGGATTTAGCCCCTTGGCATTGTGGGGAATACATGGCAAGGAGGAGAGCAGAGGTCACCCCAACCACCAGTGAAACCTGCTCAATGGCTCTGCAGAAACGTCTCCAAATGAAATATTTAAATTTTGGTTGTTGGTTGGTTTGGTTGTTTTGTGTGTGTGTGTTTGGTTTAATTCTTCTAAGAAAAAACAAGTCAAACAGCTATTAGTGCCAAGAGCCAAACTGGCATTTTTCCAGCACAGATTAATTGGCTGTGCAGGAGGAGATTAAATTATGTGATTCAAGCATAAAAAAGTATTTCCATTTCTCTTTTGTTATGTCACCCTGTCATAGAGGGTGCAGAAAGGTGGCCATAAAGGGACAATGAGGAGATTAGGAGAGACAGCAGTAGGAGAGAAGCACTGAACTCTACACTATATATTCAAAATGTTTTCCCTAACAGAAAGAAAATAAAATAAGCACATCAGGTTTGGGTTCACATTTTCTCTCCAACATTCTTAGTAGGCTGAACAACTCTTTGTAATCACAAAGCAGCTGATCCTACGAATCAATTATTTCACACAGTAAGTACCTGAGCCTACTTTGGGGGTTGGATTAGATAACCTTTAAATGTCTTTTCCAACCTAAACCATTCTGTGATTCTGCCACAGTGCAGAAGACCATCTTCCTGCCAGAAATACCCACTGAAATTAGAAATCCTACCCATTGCTCCTCACTTCAGATTAGATCTTTACCTACTTTCAGAGTCTGTGTGCCTTATCTGCAAGAAGCCTCCAAACTGGAGGTTCCCTGCTCCACAGCTCAAGTGGATGAAGGGATTTTCCCCAAAGGGATGACACAAGGTGCTGACAAACAAGACCTGTGCAGCTCAGCAGGGGTCACACAGCCAAGAGGTGTTGGAGCCCCAGCAGCTACACTTCAAATCCCACAGCCAGCAGCTTCTCGGGGGAAAGTGAAGGAGTTTTGTACTAGTGCAAACCCCTCAGGAGGGAAGCACAACTACCAGCACAGGAACTAGTTACAGCTCTAAGACAGCAGCTTCTCCAGATGATGTAGCAGGACTGACCAGAGGTCAGCCAGAGTGACAGATTAACCTCCCTGAGTGAGGCATGAGAGTTTGGTCCCAAAGAGGAATACACAAGCCCACAAAAACAAGGGTTACAGTTTGGGATCATACTTCTAATGAAGGCCAACAGAAGCCTGCTGCAAGGCACAAACAGGAATTCCAAGCACGCAGTTTTGTCATTATCAGACCTAAAAGAAAAACTGGTGCCACAGACATTTTGTGAAACTTTTCCATGGCAGATGCAGTGTTTTACTTCCCTATAAATCTCACGGCAATTGCTTCATCACACCCACTCTGCGGGCACAAGCAAATGAGATGGCAAAGATGGCAGCGAGCGCTGCCAAAACCAGCTCCAGTGACACTGGATCGAGCCAAGCACGGATCCAACGCCCCAAGACCGAGGGTGTGACATCAATTAACGCAGTTTATGTCGGTTTTGCAGTCCCAGGTGCTGCCGGATCCCCCCGGCCATGTCCTCCTACCTCTCCCGCACACACCGCGCTGCTCTGCCATACTTGGCCAGCGCTGCAAACGCTTTTTTACCCCTCGCTGCCTTTCTTTTACCTCACGAACGCTCCATTTTAACGCGCCTACGAGGGCAGACCTCGTACGGCGGTTGTGTTGCTAACAGGGGCGACCTTCCCCGAGCGGGGCGTGGGAAGGGCCTGGCCGGGGCCGGGCAGCGGCAGGTGACCGAGGCGGCACCGGCGGGAACGGCAGCTCAGCTCAGCCTCCGCGCCGCTGCCCCGGCCGCCCACCCTCCTCGATGCCCCTCACACCAGGGAGAGAGGGGAGCATCCACCAGGAAAGGGGGGGAGTGAGCTCCACCAGGGAGGAAGGGCGGGAGGGCGGCCCCTCACCGCCGCGCCCCTGCGGGTGCTTCTACCGCCTCTGCCCGGGGCCCTCCGCGCCCTCCCCTCCCGCGGTCCCGAGCGCGGCAGTTCCCGTCCTTGCCTGCCAGCCCTCCCCTCGCACCCTGCGGAGGAGCCGTAAGAAGGCACCGCTCTTACGGTTGCCGGGGGTCCCGCGGGCTCGGCCGTCCCTCTGGGCTACGGCGCCGTCCCGGTCCCCATTGCCGGCACTCGACGCTTTTCTCCCGCGCGGCGGGGGGAGGCGCCGGCTGCCCCATGGCCACCGCCTCTTAAGGAGGCCTGAGGCGCCGGCCTCCCGGAAAGGCTGGAGGCAGGAAGAAAGAGCCCGGTTTCGGTACAGCTCGCTAGCCTCGGCCTCTCCGACGATGGAGAGGGTCCATCGCAAGGTGATGGCGAAGTCCAGGCACGCTCCGCAGAGCGGGAAGCAGCATCGAAGGGCAGCTCGCAGCCTTAAGGGAGGGCCGCGGGAGGTACTGCCGGAAGGAGAGGAGAGGGAGGGGAGAGGGGCGGTGGGGAATGGGCAGTAGCAGCGTTCAGGTGAAACCGTAGAAAGCAACGAGGTACCGACTGTGATAATAAAGTAAAATAAAATAAAATAAAATTCAGTTATCTAACAGGCGTTTAAATGAACCTGCAGCGTGCTGCACCTGGGTCGGGGCAACCCCCGGTATCGATCGAGGCTGGGGATGAAGGGGTTGAGCACAGCCCTGCGGAGAAGGACTTGCGAGTGTTGCGGGGTGAAAAGCTGGACAGGAGCCGGCACCGTGTGCTCGCAGCCCAGAAGGCCATTCCTGTCCATAGCTCTGAGGATTTGGATGGTTTTTGAGTCCTGAGAAAGCCTTGGTGTGAGGTCTGAAACATCCTGGTGGGTGATGGACCAAAGTCTGCTGCTCTTCCACCACTGTTCAGACTCAGAATGGTTTGGGTTAAAAGGGACCTTTCAAGGTCATCTAGGCCAACTCCCCAACAGTGAGCAGGGACATCTGCAACTAGAGGTGGTTGCTCAGAATCCCAGCCAACATCACCTGGAATGGTTCCAGGGATGGAGCATCGACCACATCTCTGGGCAACCTGGGCCAGGATCTCATCACCCTCAACATCAACAATTTCTTCTTTCTTTCCAATCTAAATCTCCCTTTTTTCAGTTTAAAACCATCACCCCTTATCCTGTCCCAACAGGCCCTGCTAAAATGTCTGTTCCCATCTTTCTGACAGGCCCTTTGAAGTCCTGAAAGGCCGTAAGAAGGTCTCCCAGGAGCCTTCTCTTCTGCAGGCTGAACAACTGAAACTTTCTCAGCCCGTCCTCACGTCAGAGGGGTTCCAGCCCTCCCATCATTGCTGTTGCAATGATGAGCAGCAGCCACTTCACTCAACCTGGTTAGTCTTTCACTGTCAGTCTTTCACTGTCAGGCTATGGCTTCCCCTCACACTTCAGCATTATGACAGATTTCAGTCTGACCCACTCCTCCATCATCCCTTATGCACAGGATGTCACCAGTTTCTCATCTGGCACATATAATCTTAAAAGTTGCACATTTTGGCTGTGTGAACTTGTCTGTCCTGGAGGAAGGGGAAGTGGGAAGGGAGGATTAAAGGCAGCAGCAGCCTGTTTTTGTTGTTTTTTAATGGCAACATATTAATTTTTACTAATTCTATCACTTTCACCCTTTGTAAAGATTTCAGATAAGCTTAAAGTTCCTTTTCACACATTTTCTATTTTGCTTTAAATGATTTAAAATGGAAGTATTTTGAAGTATATTTATAAATTGAGGTGTTATATTCAAGACCAAGTTGGATGGGACTTTGAGCAACCTGGTCTAGCGGGGGGGTATCCCTGCCCATCGCAGGGGGTTGGAACTACATGATCTTTAAAGTCTCTTCCACTCAAACCATCCCATTATTTTGTGATTATTTGCTGCATCTTTAACACCCAAAAAAATATTTTCCACCTGAGTTTGTGGACTTGAGAGTGAATCAGTGGGAGAACCTGATGGGCTTAAACCTCAACTGCTGCTCACCCATAACTAGCGCTCTCAGCATAACAGGTCTCAAAGAAGCCAGTTTGCCTCTAGATGCACCAAATGATGAGACTGAGTTTCACTTTGATGTTGATGTCAAGCTCATTCCAGATACACAGTTTTATGGTGGAATTTGATAGGGCTTTGCACATACTTAGTTTCTAAATAGGAACTCCCTTCTTTGAAAAATGTGGCCACAAAAGAAAAAAAAAAAAAAAAAAGATAAAGGGAAAAAACCCACGGCTTAAGTGACTCAACCAGGACCTCCTCAAAGTACAGAAAATCAAAGGGTGCACTTCCACAAGCGAGAGATAAATAAGTGGCATTGCCATTCTGTTAAGAAGGTTCTTTAATGGGTGGTAGACTGGTAGCCACAATTAGAGGACAGCAAGCCACTCCTCAGTGCAAAGCAACGCAAGACAGAAACCTCATTTTCTCCATCATCCTACCAGTCTCCTGCTATGATGCACTGCAAGAGCTGAGCAACTCTGGCCATTACTTTTAACCCAGTTTGCTGTCTCATCTTGTAAGGAAAAAAGTCACAGTAAGAAAGGCTGTCCTGTAAGTGCTGTCACAAAGAAGGGCCACTTTATGTTTAGAAAGCAAACCCAGGACTGCCAGCTCAGAAAGCACATATTTGATGTGGAGAACCTTTTCATACACTTCCTCATCGTGTCTATTTGAGGGAACATTAGCCAGAAAAATGCAGCAAAACCACAGTGGTGTCATTATTCAGGTCCTTTTGGCTTCCACGTCAACTACCGTCTGAAGATGGTCATCTGGTCTTTTGGGAGGAAAGGACTCTGAGATGTGTCAGAAGAGCTCAGTAATGGTCTTAAGACATGCAGAAATGACAAAAGGTACGAAGAGGATTGCTCTTAGTAAGGTAGTTACTTTATTCCCCTTATCTGGCACTTGATTGTCAAGGCTGAGGGTATGACTGCCTTTACTGCCTTTAAATCCCCCACATTTTCATATTTTGAAGTTTCCCAAGACACGTACTGCATACAGCTGAGCGCTGGAGATGCAGTTTCCCAAAGCTGTGCTGTCTCAGAGGTGACCATGAGCACCCACCACTCCAGTGCAGGTATTATAGAATCATAGAATGGTTTGGGTTGGAAAGGACCTTAAAGATCATGTAGTTCCAGCCCCCCTGCTATGGGCAGGGACACCTCCCACAGGTTGTTCAAAGCCCCATTCAACCTGGTCTTGAACACATCCAGTGATGGAGCATCCACAGCTTCCCTAGGCAACCTGTTCCAGTGTCTCACCACCTTCAGAGTGAAGAACTTATTCCTAATTTCTAATCTAAATCTTCCCTCTTCCAGTTTGAAGCCATTGCCCCTTGTCCTGTCACTACAAGCCCTTGTAAAAAGTCCCTCCCCAGTTTTCTTGTAAGGCCCCATCAGATACTGTAAAGCCACAAGAAGGTCTCCCTAGAGCCTTCTCCAGGCTGAATAACCCTAAGTCTCTCAGCTTGGTCTCAAAGCAGAGGGGTTCCAGCCCTCACCTTCATGGTCTCCTCTGGCCCCACTCCAACAGGTCCATGTCCTTCTTTGTGTTGGGGGATCCAGAACTGGAGACAATACTCCAGGTGGGGTTTCACCAGAGTGGAGTAGAGGGGGAGAATGTCCTGCCTCGACCTGATGGCCACAAAGTATAAGCCATGTTCCTGAAGTCTTGTTGCTCGACTTTCCCCCAGGCATCACCACCCTGGCAGCATCCTTCTCCAACCACACACAAACTTCTGCAGAGCCATGTGTTGCTCACAGGCTTGATCCGCTGTCCCTGAACTGTGCCAAGGGAGGGTTATCTGCAAACTGAGGCTTCATCTCCAGCCTTCTTCTTGGCATTTAGAATTCATGCAAAACATGATTCCCAGGGACTGGTTATATCCTTCTTTGTGGTTTTACTGATATCAAATGCAAAAATAAACCTGAAATACAACAAATAGGGGAACTCCAGGATTTCCATCAAAATGCCCTGACTTCATTCCCAGTAGCAAAGCTCCTATTTCTCCCTGTCCAAAGAAACAACCCAGATGCTTGACAAGGAGCTGACTAACTAACGAGCAAAAATTCCTCTTTCATTCTTTTGATGCAAGAACTGAAAAGCTTTCCTTTGCATTATGATTCTTCATGAAAGCTATTTTTGGTCTTAATCCTATTTCTTCAAGAAAATCACGGGAAAGGTTTCATGATTATTTTTTTTCCTGTGACAAAACAAGTTTAGCAGATGTCTTCCTCCATCTCTCACCCTACCCCACACACTGTAGGTCCTTACTCACCACATTGTGCCTGTGTAAGGTTTTGGGGGGTGCCTCATCAACTAATCTCTGAATGATAAGGGTTAAGAAACCTCATTCCACTATATTTTATCTTTTTTTCTTCTTCTTTTCAGATGATTTCAACCCACTAACAGCTACCTACTCCCACAGTGTTAAGATGTCACTTTTGCTCTCCATCAATTCACCCATGCTGTATATATGTTTCGATCTTCCAGAGACCCCCCCCCAGAAGACCACAAGCTGCCTCCTCAGCTTTTCCCCCTGAAAGCAGCATGGAAACAAGCCACGAAATGTGGTGAGGCAATTAGATGGTGTCAAAAACAGTGCTGTGAAGCAGGAAGCAAACAAAGGTCTTTTCTGAAGAAGACTAAGGGAAGCTATGACAAATCACAGGGCCCGTTGTAGCATGCCACTCAAGAGCATCAAAACTCAGGCACAACTTTGAGCAAGGCGCAGAGAAGCGAGACTGGGCATATCAGGACAAACAAGGAGCTAAGTAAACAAAAGGGGATATTTTGTCAGAGGCTTAACACAAACACAGTGTTTTCTTCCAGCCATTTTTAAGCACAGACACTTCACAATATATCAGGCAAACCCTAGATATTGCCCAGAGGACTCCCTCCTGCTCCACATTCCTGAGACATTTGCTCTGCTCAAGATAAAATCTCTTTTTGTGGTGAATATAATTTAATCCATTGTATATAACACCATGGGGAGGAGGAAATTGTAAACCTTGCTATTAAGGTTGTTTCTAGTGAAAAATAGCCATTTGCTTATTGACTGTGTAACCTGAAATCATGTAGCTGTGTCCCTGTCTAAAGCTGTATTTTCAGTTGGTGCCTCCTACCACTGACATTTGGCAGAATAAAGGGACTCTTAATTTCCAGCTGGCTTTTCAAAGACAGTTTATCTGACCTACTGGTACACCATAAAAGTGGAATTTCCTCTAAGCTAGTTTGCCTCTGCACTTACTCCCCCACATCCACATGCAAATATTTCCCCTATCACTTAAAAAAGAACTAATTGTTCTGGAGGACTTTCAGCTGTGAATGAGGGACACTGTCACTCAAAGGGAATTCTGCTCAGGTGTCTGATTCCTTGGCAGACCCCTTTTTTCAGTCCCTCCTTCCACCTACATGGTGGTTTTCTGGGGTTGTGGTCAACTCACCCACGGCAGTTATGGAAACAAACACAAAGGGCTAAAATAACAGAAGGTTTCAGACACAGTCCTGTGATCCTGAAATATCTCCTGAGAGCTTGAAGCACAGAACGTTGGGTGAAACCGTCATATTAAAGAAGTTAGTCTCTGTAATTGTCTATTATATCTATAACATCTGACCTCATAAAATGATAGGATCATAGGATAACTCTGGCTGGAAGGGACCTTGGGAGGTTTCTGGTCCAACCTCCTGCTCAAAGCAAAGGCAGCTCTGGGGTCAGACAAGGTTGCCTAGGGCTTGATCCAGTGGGAACTTGAAAACCTCTGAGGATAATGACAACACAACTTCAAGCCATGGCTGGACTGTCATTGTGGTGGAAATGTTTATCTCTAGATCCATTCTGTACCCTTCTTGTTTCAATTCACACCTATAGTGTAAGGTCTCTCCATCCTGTACCACTGTGAAGGACCTGGCTCCATATTCTCAATCCCTTCCCCACAGGAAGAGCTGTTCTCCCTCACACTGGGTCCTGAACTGATGAGCAGCTGTGTCTGCCATAAAGTGACACATCACTTGGATTCCCCCTGGATCAGGGGCAGCTGAACATGCGAACTACCAGGCCAGTTTAAGTAATCTCACAGCAGATGATGTTTCAAGGTAGTTTGACATTATTTAAAACTCATACATGGTATTACCAGCTTCTCTGCCACATGCTTGACAGGAAAATCATGTGACTTTTCAACAAATTAGAATAATTATACACTAAGGCTGATCTTATTTATATTAGGACTGCTTAAAAGCATTCATGTTAAAGGAGACAAGTAGAGGACCGAGTATTTTATTAAATTATACCCTGGAGTACCATTTACATTATAAAAGTAAATAAAGTTTCCTCAATCTAACAAAAAATCAATCACAAAAAGAAGCAACGGACAAAAAAAAAATTTAGCACCTTAGATAGTGAGGAATTCCTTATTCTGGAGACCTGCTGTCCCCCCTGTAACTTCCCATCTTCCCTCTTGCCCAGTATCTTGTCTTCAACTGTCACCAGTAGTAGGACTTAAGGAAAAAATGTAGGAACCAGAAAGGGCATAACATGCTCCTTTCCCCATGAGTGATGTGCAGATCAGGGCCTTCCTCCCCTTGGGGCTGTACCAGGACCATGGCTTTTTGCTAGCTGTCTGTAGATGTTGCTCTTATCATATCTGTTTAATATTTTTGCTGGAATACCTTCAGTCTCTCTATCTTCCTGTGTCTAGAAATTTCACACTTTGAGTCATAGAAAGCTTACTTGCATATGTTTGTTTTGTCTACAGGTTGATCATTTGTTGTCTGAAGCTGAATTTTTGTGCCGTAAGTAACAGTAATTTCCTGTATGTCTTTTCCAAATCACTGATCACTTATAGACTTGTGTCTGTCATCTCTTTTCCAAGCTGAAGAATTCATGTTTCTGTCCTTTTTTTTGTTTTTGTTTTTGTGGGGTTTTTTTGTTTTGTTTTGTTTTTTGGGGGTTTTTTTTGAAATGCATAAGTCACTGGTCTTTCATTTTCTATCTTCTGTATTCTTTGTAAGAATCACAGAATCCCAGCATGGTGGGGGTTGGAAGGGACCTCTGGAGATCATCTCATCCAACCCCCTGCTCCAGCAGGGTCACCCAGAGCAGGGGGCCCAGAATCGCAATGTCCAGGCAGGTTTGGAATCTCTCCAGA
>JANHGN010002764.1:13266-28804 GCA_024605025.1 Megaceryle maxima
TGTCCAGGTGGGTTTGGAATCTCTCCAGAGAAGGAGACTCCACAACCTCTCTGGGCAGCCTGGGCCAGGCTCTGGCACCCTGATGTTCAAATGGAACCTCCTGAGTTACAGTTTGTGCCCACTGCCCCTTGTCCTGTCACTGGGCACCACTGACAAGGGTCTGTCCCCATCTTCTTGACCCCTGTAAGCCCTTTAGCTATTGATCAGCATTGATCAAATCCCAGCTCAGTTTTCTCTTCTCTAGCTAAATTTACAGAGGGCTCTCAGCCTTTCCTCAGCACAGAGATGCTCCAGTCCTCTCAGCATCTTCACAGCCTCTGCTGGACTCTCTCCAGTAGTTCCTTGTCTCTCTTGAACTCAGGAGCCCAGAACTGGAGACAATACTCCAGAGGTTGCCTCACTAAGAGGAGATTGGGAGAAGAACCTCTCTTGACCTGCTGGTCATACTCTTCTTAATGCACCCCAGGACACCACTGGCCTTCTTGGCCAGAAGGGCCCATTATTGACTCACAGTAATGAACTGTACCCTCCAAGAATCAGGTAGATTTTTGTCACAGAAGAAAACTGGGGAGAGCCCTACCAGAAGATACCGTAAAGGTTCAAATATTAAGTGAGCTCAGACATTAGAGAAATACATGAAGGATATGTCCATGTGCAGCCATTAGGTGCAACGTTACTGCTATTACCTCAGCCTCAGTAAGTTCTTAAACCATTGCTTGCTGAATGCTGGAGAGGACATTTGACCTTTTCTTTTTTCTTTCTTTTTTTTTTTTCTGTCAGGGGTACACTACTGACCAACGCCAGTGAGGTCGTGGTGAACAAAGGCACAACCATTTCATGGAACAGGGCAGGTTTCTCAGTGCCAGGCAGTGTCTCTTGCTCTTCTGGAAGGGCTTTCCTCCATAATCCTGCCTTTAAACTGGAAGCCTCACTTATCCACTGCCTTGGCAAAGAACCAGAAATCATACTGCAGAAAAATAGAAAAGCAGCTTTCTTAGCTAGGAAAGAACCAGCTGATAACCCCCATTTCTGTTAATCCAGACTAAATATATTGGAGGATAATGTTGCAATTTTTGGAACATACTTTAGCTTCATCCTTAATCTACTCACCCCTTACACGTACCGCTATCTACTGGAAAAGAATATACATCATTTGCCAAATAAAAGAAACCTTATACATGACTTAGTAGAGGATGTTATTATTATTTGATAAGAGCATAATCCCTTTTATTAATGACTAAATGGGTGCAACAGCTTAGTCCTCACTGATTATGCTTCTTTGCATTCCTGGTTATGCCCAAATGAAACTCTCTTAAGAGACATAACTCCACATTTATCATCAGTACAACAGGGCTCAGTCCTATGAAGCTGCCAAGTAAAGCAGCTGAAGAAGAAATAATTCTACATTAAAGTATAAAATATATTTTTGTTAATATGTGACAGTGGAATGCTTTAGTGAGACAAACCGGCCCATTACTGGCAGAAGGACACACATATCTTGCGCCAGGATACTCAGAGGAGCAGTCAAGTGAATGAAACACAGGAAAAAAACAGTGGACAGACTATACTGGTACTTTCATAAAGACCCCAGTGAAGAATTATTATGGTAACAAGGAACTCTAGCATGCTTGCTATTAGAAATAGTAAAGGAGCAGCAAATAAAAGGGATCAAAGCAGTTCTTATGCTTGGGATGTTTCCAGAATTTATCTTTTCTTTGATCTTCCTGGTAGTTTGTGGAGTTGTGCACAGCAGCACTTGTGAAAACTGCACTGAATGTAGACCAGGTACTTCAACTGTGGTTGTCTTCTTCACTTCTGCATTCGCAGACCCCGACCTTTCTTCTTTACGTTGGACATTATGAAAAACTTCTATACCAAAAGGGTTATCAAAGACTGGAACAGGCTGCCCAGGGAATCGCCATCCCTGGATGCATTTAAAAGCCATCTAGATGTGGTACTTAAGGACATGGCGTAGTAATGGCCCTGGTACAGTTAGGTAATTGTTGGACTTGATCCTAAAGGTCTTTTCCAACCATAGTGATTCTGTGTGATTTTGTTCTGCTTGTCTGTTTTTTTAAAACTACAGAAGTAACATAAATCATTACCAGCCTTCTGCGAGTGTTGTCAATACTCAAATCTCAGCAAGAAGGAAGCTTCTTGATAAACCAGCAAACTGGACTTGACAGCAAGTTGAGCACAGTTGACATCAGTATTTGCTCTAATTTGATGCCAAGAACAAAGAGCTTAAGCCAGCGTTACGCTTCTCAGAATAAAACTCTCCTTTACTTGCTGGCCGCTTCTTCCCACCCTCCTCATGAAGCAGGACAACATCTAATTCAATGAATGTTAACATTTTCCCTGCTGCCTCTCCCCTAACAAAACAGCTTTCTATATGCTGCCAAATGAAGCTTCCTGTGTAGAAATTTATGCATAAATTATATAAAAATTTGCAATAAATAATCCAGGCAGCTCTGGTTCCAAATATGACTTGTCACTGCATTTTTATTCTATTGTGCACACATCAGTGGAATTTTAATACCTCATAAAAGGGTATGTAGGCTTTAAGGACTTCTATTTTAGTCTGGTTTTAAATCAGCAGTAGCATGAGGTGATGGAAGCTTGTCTAATCAGGACATCACTTAATCCCCATTGAAATCTCACTGACGTCAAAGAAATGTATACATATGCGTTATTTTAATTGTGTACTTAAAGGCTGGTCTGAAATGGGTCATAGGTGGCCACCTTCCACATTCAAAATCCTGTGGGATCTCACTTTTCCCTCAGGGGAGTTAATTCTCGTGTTCACACATTCATTTTTTCACAACAAAACTCCTTCCTCCGTTCTGTATGTGTAAACCATTCTAAGCCTAACCAGGAGAAATTTCTAAAGCTTGAGTAATAAATCTCAAACATGGCATTAAAACGCTGTTTTTCTTATAATAAACTGTTGAGACCAAACTTTACTGTGGCTAATGATTAATTTGCTACGTCTTGGTTTTAAGCTTTCCCTAAGGCTGCAAACTGCTCCATGATTTGTTTCAAACAACCAATTTCCTAGGTGTATTTCCTTTGAATTTAATATAACACCAGTGAGTAAAGGTCACCAAACAAATCCTTTCGCCAAAAGCCTTTTCCACTCATACTCCACCTTTCCAGCTATGTTATTCAGCCTTCTGGTTTCTTTTCTCTTGGCCCAGTTAGGAATATAATAAACACACCATTAAAGAATAGATGTGGAATATTATCATTTCTGAAATGACTACTCAATTAGCTGGTGTCACAGTAGGCAACAGCCTTTTCTTGCTGTGGCCCCTCAGGGCAGGCATGCATTGCTCTGGCCCCAAGACAGCCTTGAATACAGGCCCTCCAAATATCAGAGCTCATCACTACCAAGCACTTCAAAAAAAGGCAACTAGAGTGTGAGCCGCTAACTAAAAATCTACTGTCATTCATATGAAATATATGTTCTAAGCAGGTCTGAATAAATTCTCTGCTGTTGAGATAAAATGTTCATGGAAGCTGGACCTGGAAAGGCTCTCCTAGATGTAGCTACCTCTGCTCAGCAGAACAGTTGTTCTCCAGAAGTCAGTGCCAGCACAGTAATGGGAGGACCAGCCAAGCAGAGTTGGAAAGAGCAGAGAACAGGGCATTTCTTTCTTTTCTCCCTCTCCCACCTCTTGTTAGTGCCTGCTTTGCTTCTTGCTACCAGGCCACCTCCTCCTCATACCTCCTGCACTGCTCAGCACCCTCCTATGTTTCCAGCAAAGAGAGAATGCAATGGCCTGCAAGACATCACTGTTAAAGGATCCCCTCCTTTTTATCCAGATGAATGTTTCCTCCGTTACTTTGCCTGCGATTTTTAAAGTCATCTGAAACTCTCCTCTCATCCTGCTGTAGGTACCCTTCCAATGTCCATAGATAGTTCGCTGTCCAGTGAGCTGTCCTTCAGCCAAGTTATGCTGTATATTTACCAACTTTAACACCCTCTCATAACCTTCCAACCACATACCTTTTTTATTTCTGAGCCTGCCCTGAACTCCTTCCAGCTATCTTTTACTCAGAAGGAACTGCCAAGATTGAGGTGTAATTGCACTAAAAATTACTACTGCTATGTGGTGGGAATGACCTCAAAATCGTATTGGGTTCTTCTGGGGAGTTGTGACTAAGTTGATGTGAATTGTTATACCTGAATTTCACTGGCATAGTTCTTTCTCTATGTCTCTCTGTCCTCTCCAGATCCGTTCCTTTTGACTGCAAATTTTTGTATTTCCCATCCTGAATTTCATGTTGTGCAGTTTTGTCCTGATTTTTTCAGCTATTTGTTACTGCATGGTCACTTCTAAGCCTTTCTGTCTTCACAACCTCATGCCACAAACCATCTTTTCAGGCTTCTCCATGTACAGACCTCTGTAACACCTCACCCAGCTGAAGCTTAAAATCAGCAGTGAAAGAAAAACGTAGTAAAATGTGACTACATCTTTAAGGCTTACACTTTTTTTTGGTATTACCAGAAAATCAAAAGAAAATATCCTCTTATGAAGCCACATCTAATGATCAGTTTATCAGTTTTAAAATGATTCCAATACTCATCAAAGCAGTTCAAGCATTACTTTTTTTTTTTTTTCCAAATGCCCAAAATTTAATTAGTATTCACTTCAAGATAATCAACTAATTTACAAATAACAGCTGACTGGGTAGTTACTGCTGAAAGGAAAACATTATTGTTAATTATCTTTCATTTACTGTTCATCAACCCATTATCAATCTGCTGGAAATTTCAAGGAGTTTTTCACTCAAGATGGCAGGATTTCATTTTTATTCCTTCTGACAATGTTTCACTCAAGCTTTCTTTTATAATATGCTGTCATCTCTTCAGCCACTAGTTTTGTAAAACTCCCTTGAGGACGAATGTTAGAATTTTGGAGAGATGGATGACTATTCCTGGCTGTAAAGTGGCATTTTTGTCCCAAGCTGGAACCAAGCAACATCTAAAGTTTAGCAAGTTTGATTCACTTTTTTAAGTCTTAAAAATGTATCTTGGACTAGACCCTTTTGCCCTAAACATTTCTCTTTTGAAATTCTTATTCTTCACTGTAAAACATTCAGATGTTTAACTGTTTCTAGGAATGGAGCAAAAGTTCTAATGTTTTTGAAGGTCCTAATCATTACAGTTCAAACTGTAAATAAATCTGATCTTTTGGACAGTGACAGGCACATACATGAGACATAAATGCCAATGTGCTGTGTTTTTCACTGAAATCTCCCTCTTTTAGTTTAAAACCATTATCCCCTAACAGCATGTCCAGCAGCAGAGAGCACATGGGTGAGCAAACAGAGTCATTTTTGAAGAAGGGATGTCATGTCGATTTGTGTCTGACAAACCATCAATGCTGATCAATGTCTGAAGGGTGGGGATCAAGAGGACAGGGATAGACTTTTGTCAGTGTGCTCAGTGACAGGACAAGGGGCAACAGGCACAAACTGGAACCCAGGAGGTTCCATCTGAACAGCAGGAAAAAACTTTTCTGTGAGTGTGGCACAGAGCCTGGCCCAGGCTGCCCAGAGAGGTTGTGGAGTCTCCTTCTCTGGAGAGATTCCAAACCCACCTGGACAATGCGATCCTGGGCCCCCTGCTCTGGGTGACCCTGCTGGAGCAGATGGCTTAGACCAGATGATCTCCAGAGGTCCCTTCCAACCCCCACCATGCTGGGATTCTGTGATTCTGTGAAGCTGAAATAGATGGCAAGAGGCCTTAGAGCATTAGCTGCAGGCTCTGTGCAGTCATTTCAACTGGTGATCCCAGGGAGCAGGTACACCCTGGCTCCTGAAGTGAGGTGCTCTGACCTGACCTTGTGTGCCACCTAGTGCTGCTATTAGAAAAGAAATACCTTGAATTAGGCAGAAAGCTGAGTCATTTAATCGCACGTACACCTACAATAGTCATCTATCAGGCACAAGAGTCATCTACATCTTAAATTGAGACTGAAGAAGGCAAGCACGGAAATTTGTGGCCCACTAGAAACATGCAAATAAACTATCCAATTCCTAATAAAACTTCGCTTTCCTTCAAATAAAACCCCATTTTTTTTCCCATGTTCTGTTAGAATAATTGAGACACTTGATCACAAATGCAGAAGCTTTGAGACAGTGATTAGGTCAATATTTGAGAATACTCATGTCATCCATATGTTCCTATGTTATTAATACAGAAGAGAGCAACAGTTTTGCTCTTAAGTACACATCTCCTAAGTAAATATCTCTAATCCTAAACAAGAACATAAATAACTACAGCTGGCATATGGAAACATAGATGGATCTTCACCCTCCTCTGAAGTGAATGGGTCACAAGTTTGAACAGCACAGAAATTTGCAGAATTGCACAGAGAGCTGCAACATGACACATACACTCACATAAGCTTTGTCCTGGGGGCTCTGTTATTAGCTTAAAAAAACCAACCACCTCCCATCCAATCTTCTCCGGGTTTAGCTACATCTAAAGCCTTTCCATTAGGTTCCCACATGTATTAATTCCTATTTTTCTTACCTTTCTAGAGGTACATGTCTCTTTAGAGGTATGAAGTAGAAATATGTCCGTTCAAGTCAGCATTAATTTATGAGATTCAGCAAGAGAGGACTCAGGGACTGGACTTTACATACTGTACACACACCATCACAAGCAAATTCATGAGTGACTACTTTGCCTCATCATAATTCTGTGTATTAAAACCTGGGCACAAGCTTGTGCCACTGGCAATTGTAGATATTCATAGGATGTTTTTAAATCAAAACCCCTCACAATACAAACCTTCTTTTGTGTCCCCTTTCCCATTTTTAAGTTGTAATGCACCAAAGAGAACCATTACTTCACAGAAGCTTTTTGGAAAAGCACTTAAGGCCTTGGATAAGTAAAATGAATAATAAATTTGTCACTGAAAAATTAGTACATAAAACTTTTTTTTTTCTTCTAACAATGTTATAGCCAAATAAAGCCCAAGTCACCCAAATAGGTATGAAAAACTGCTACTGCCTTTGGAAAATGTGGTGTGGAGGAAATAACAGGGTATACTGGATCAAAGTTCAGTGTAAGAGCTTATAGGAGAAGGTGACTCTCTTTGAAAGCAAAGCTGATTTCACTCACTCATATTCACACTCACACCCACAGGATCACAAGTACCAGGACGTGGGTGTCCCACTAGTCTGATCAGCATTCATGCACCAAGAATGTGCTTCAGGGTTGTGTGGTCAGGTTTCCTTCAGTGACAAAGGACAAGAGACGATGCCCACTGAGTCTTAATTGTCACTCCTCTGTTCATCTGATGTTGACAAGGGCATGTTGGTTTTTGGCTGTGTCTTCTGTACCTTTGGGAGCTGATGGGAATTAGTCTGTATCCTGTTAAATATCTGTGAGTCTTTGATTTGTTGAGACATTTTCCTCTCAGTCTGGTTGCCCTGCAAAGCTACATGCAGATGTATTGGGCTCTTGATGACTCGTTAGTCCAGGTGTTCACATTTCAGAACTCAAGCACATATTTATGTGGCTGGCTACACCCAATCACACCTGTACTGGATCCCCAGATACCCACACTTGATAATTTAATAGATGTCATTATTGTCTAAAAGAGCAAGCATGCCAAATGAGAACCTTCATCTTTTTATTTACATCTGAAATGGGTAAGAAAAATGTAAAAGGCTCTCCCAGTTTACACTACACTTCACTGGTTCATACAGGGATAGTTGACCTGCCTGTGGTTTGACCTCACTCAAATAATCCCTCTTTCTATTCTCTATCAGGCAGATCAGACATCTCTTTGGGAGCAATGCATGGATAAACTTCATGTCCTCTCCCCAGAATGTTGATTTGTTTGATATTATCTCTTTTTTTTTTATTTTTTTTTTTTTCACAATTACTTTTAATTTCCTATGTCTAGATACACTTTACTATACCTTATGCACATTTATCTAGTAGAGTTCATAAAACTGGAAAGCTGGCAAAGAGAACATGGAGGTCAGAACAAGAGAGGAGATAGAAGAGTGCACATTACCCTTCATGACTCCCCACTCTCATGAACTTCAGCAAAAAGGAACCTGAATCATATACATGTACACACCCAGCTGAGAGCAGCGTGCTGTGCATTTTCACTTGGAAAACATTTTTAAAAAGCAAAATTTTTCCTTTTTGAAAAGGAAGTGGGAAGACAAGCAGAGGACAACCTGCAAAGAGATGAGCATTTTCAGCCTTGCAAAGTTTTCACCTTTATTCTCTGGGCTGTCAAACAGACAAAAGAACAACAGGAAAAGTGATCAACTAGCCATGCCAGTTAGTTAACTTATTTATTAATTCCAGTCTCTAAACTGAAGACTCAATCCCAGCTACACAGGAACAACCTGGTGCTGCAGAGCCAGCAGTTTACCACAATCCCCAAGCTTTTCAAGAGGTGGGGTTTTTGACAACTTATGTGAGCTGAACAGTTCTTGTAACTGAGGAAGGCAAACAACCTTCTCTCACAAACCTCCCGTACTGTGTCACGTCATATGGACAAAGGGAGGGGGTGTGAATGCAAAGAATGAGAAAGGTGTCTATCACTACCACAGAACTTGTATGGATTATTTTAGGATTAATTCCCTCTACAAGTTGCACACCAATTCAAATTTGTCACCTGATTTGCCAAATGGTACTTTATTCCCTAACTAAACAAAAAATGTATTTCTGTTATCGTTTACCTTATTTTTGAAGTTAGCAAAATAAAGTTTGTTTCTTTTTTTTTCCTTGTTTTTCCCAGAGGCTTTTTTATGTATCTTCCCCCATAGCTGCCATACCCAGCAGGTATAGTAACTCTCAAAACAGGCATTTTCAGTAATTTTCTTACTGGAAAAAAGATGAGGGGACAAACTAGAAGGTAAGAAAAAAAGGAAATTTTGGTTGTCTACTGTGTTCTGTCTCAAATTATCAGAAGCAGAGAGTTACTCTTGAAATGGTATCTCATTCAGCAAATAAATCAGCTTGGCCAATGAAACCCATCAAAGGAATCAGGCACAAATTAACATCAAATATGACAACAGTTTCTTATTCTGTAAATTTTGTGAGCACAGGAGGAGAAGAATCCCTCAAATCCTCTGTCCAGTGCAAGACATAATGAAACACTCTATGTAGGTCCTTACACAAATCCATGGAAGTCAGTTTGGAAGCTCTTCAGCCACAGTTCATCTTGGAGCTGAAAAACCACTGCCACAGTGTGACAGTGCTCCTGCTCTATGTGTTCTCTTGGACATAAAATAAGAGCAAGATTTCTTCCAAATCTGTCTGTCCAGCTGCTGGCTTCCATGGTTTTTTTCTAATGTGCCTGTTGTCTTCCAGAATTGATTCAAACAACTGAGCAGCTCATAAAAAAGTGGGGTCAGTCTGTAAGCCAGGGTGGAATAAAACACTTTAGCTCTTGTCAGAACAAAGCCCCTTGTGTATACTCAGGAAAAAGCACTGTGCTGTATTTTAAACAAAAATTATGCAAATGGAGAATACGTTGTTTAGTGCCAGCTTCAAAAATGCCCTTTCTCTGGACATGAATCTGGATATGGCAGGGATTGCTGTATTTAGAGACGTGTTCTATAGCTTTCCTAGCAGTGCCCCTGTCGAGGAATGCCTGACCTTGGGCACAACCAGGATTAGTGCTCAGTGCTGAGCACTCCATCCCAAAATCAGCAGTGATGCTGCTGCTATCACCCCCGGATACTGGTAATTTAAAAAGACAGTTCAAAATGTTTATGTGAATTGCAAAATTCAAAGCAAGAGAGCAAGATTCACCTTAAGACAAGGATATAGCTACGCCAGGTGGAAAAGCCTGTTTTTAACCCACAGAACAATTTATTAATAGTTTGGTTAAGGATCTGAGGAAAAAGAAACAGTTTAGCAAGAGGAAAATTAAAAGTGCCCTCCTAATTTAAGTTGAAATCAGAACACCCTGGCAAGGTGAGGTTTTGAAAATTTCACCTGGATGAAATCCAAACAGACTTAGGGTATAAAATGAAACACATCCCAGTCAAGACTGTTTTTGATGACTGCAGGCCTAAAGGCAGAGGTTTTGCATAGGGACCAGTTCCAGGTTACAGTTAGGTAAGTGTCATCCAGCTGGTAGCAGTGTAAGAAACCTTTTGAATTGGAAGATACAAGTTCTGCATACTCCTGTTCACCACAAACATTTTAACTGTCCAAATTTTGATGCTGTGCTTTAAGTTCCTAAGTGACTGAAGTTCTTAAGTTACTGAAGTTCCTAAGGTAAGTCTTTTATTTCACATTAATCTTATACTGCCGTTTGCTGAGAAGGACTTCC
This sequence comes from Megaceryle maxima, assembly GCA_024605025.1. Classification (NCBI taxonomy): domain Eukaryota; kingdom Metazoa; phylum Chordata; class Aves; order Coraciiformes; family Cerylidae; genus Megaceryle; species Megaceryle maxima. Next base: position 23,592 of record JANHGN010002764.1, read on the forward strand.
AGGTAATTGGCAATCACTAAAATATTCCATCCCCAGATAAGACTTGTAGAGTACCCAAAACATTGTGATGTAAATCTCTGTGGAGCTGCAGAGACTTGTTTAGGAGCGGGTAACAAGTCCACAGATACCATGAAACTCTTCGGGCAGTGAAGTGCAACAGATAGAAAAAGGACATTACCCAGATCACCAAGTAATTTCTGCTGCACGAAGTGCTTTGCATTTGTTTGGGGTTTTTTTCTTCCCCATTCCGTGCTGCTCGTGGTGTGACAATAATATATGACTTCTCCCAGTACTGCCTTTATGTCATTTACATTCATTAGTGTTAAAGAACAGGGGACAAGGAGCCTTGGGCTAATCGTTCTTACCAGCCAAGTGAAACATCAAAACATTCTACACATAAATATTTCACCTTTTTCCTACCCTCTGGAAAGTCTATAAACATTTCAAAATCCCTAAGAACTAAGTCACAGCATCTAAGAACTACTTTGCTTGAAACACTCCGTATTTAATTGGCAGGGGCAGGAGCACCAGCTACTTCAAATGAGTTCACTGAAAGGAAGTTTATGATGTCTTGCTTGCCACATCCACGCGTCCATTAACAGCTACTCTGACATGCGTAATGGGCCTGACCCAGTTCACTGAGTCCAGGAAAGAGGGTGGGAGAGCCTTCTGGGCGTTGTGTCTGTGGTTAGAGCGAGCCCCGGGGGAGCTATTTGCGTAGGACCTATGGCCCTTCCCTACACAAATCAAGGCAAGAGGAAAGACACACACACTGCAGAGAGGTTTTATTTCCATGAGCTGAAGCTCTTACAGAGTTGCAGACAAAGGGGAAAAGATCACTGGGAGGCCGCGAGTAATGGTCAATCCCAACAAGCCCTGCCACCATCTGCTGACCTTAAAACCCCTGAAGGCCTATCACAGAATTGTGATAACCTTTCAGTGGTCTGGAACCAGCCACTTCAAAGGAACTGGTGGTGGCTCAAAGAAGCAACTATTCCTCGGAAGCACCAGCACAAAATTAGCTCCCCAGACAGAACTCTATAATGGTGAAACATACCCTGCTATTTCCATACAAAGCTGGCCTCAAGCTAAAGCTGAGGGCTGACTGGCCCAAGGTCTCTGGCAACTCTCTCCAAAACAATCCCAGGAAAACAGCCATACGAAATGAAAACCCAAAATAACACACATTGCCAGAACATGTTGCAAAGCCCTCATTTACTTAATGAACTACCTATAAGGAGCACACAGCAAGGCACAGAGTGGCACCAGCGCTGAATTTCCATAGCTGGTGGAAACAACTGAACCAGACACGCTGAAATGTTTTCAACTGGGTTTGTATGATTTCTCCTCACTGAGAGATAAGCTGAGACATTTTCAGCTGGGTTTGTATGATTTATCTTCTCTGCACTGAGGGCTAAGATGAGGAATAAATCCAAAAATATTTTAGAGACCATCTCTGCATAAAGAGAAAAATAGTGGAAGAAAGTTGTGTCAATATTAAAATACAAATATGTCAACATTAAACCAAATTTACAATGGGAGAAGCATTAGATGATGTTCCTACAACACTGCTCAAGAATCAAAAGGAGACATCTGATGTTTTCCCTGGCAGACACAGAACCAACTAGGCTGTGTGTCAGATCTCTTACAGCCACCCACTGTAGTGTTTATTTTCTATTATTTTCTATTTTTATATATTTGCTTATGATACATTTTCCCTAGTTGAAAATTCTGGGGAAATTAAAAGCAGTGAGACTTTATTTGCTGATGGCTATTGCAGTGGCATTATTACCCTCGGAGGCTCGTTTTCAGTCCAGTAAGCCAGACAGGTTTTTATGCCGTTACATAACTGGCCGTCTCAAAAGCATAAAAGCATTTGAACAATTTCTAAATCATTTGCCTTTGCTTAGAGTCATATGTCTTGGCAAGACATAACATGATGTGATGTCTCCTTCACAATCATCTAATTTCATATTGAAAAAAAGCAGAACTTGCTCCAGATTTTTTCTCCTGCACTGTGCATTTTCTTGGCAGAATCTTCTTGGATTAAAACCCTTGTTCTGACCCAAGTAATTTAACTCACAATATTTCTTAAAGCGCCTTCAATTCCCACTGGTAACTACAAATAATTACAGCAAGTTACCCACTTGCTTGAGTTTCTAAAGGCATTTTAAGGAAAATTATCATGTGTAACAGTTTTCATCTGGTCTCTGAGTCCTTTTCCCTCACCAGCAACCAGCTCATATAATCTCATCCCTTTTATTTCTCCATTTCTTCCTATTTTTGTCAATTCTAGGAGTATATTGGAAGTAAGGAAAAATTACAAACCATTACAAGAATATTGGAAAATGGTCCTTATTTAATTCAGGAGATGACTAGAAAGAAGACTAGGGAATTTGGGTAGCCTGCACTGGGCATGAGCTGGTCCAGGAACCTCCCCACCCTGGCACAGGCTATTACTATAATTTGTGCTGTCACAGTCCACTGGCCAGCCCTGTGTCATGGAACATTTTTATTTGTCTGACACCAGATGAATCCTCCAGCCACCCAGCTGTGAAGAGCTACAGTCAGTTTTTATGAACTCAACATCTTAATATCAATATTCAAATTCCCAACTAGTCCTCCCCAAAGAACATACCTTGATGGCATCTTCTTCTGTGGGCACTGAAGTGAAGGCTACCAACAAGAAGCTGTGGAGTGGAGGAGCTTCAACTAAATGCACTGAATGTCATTATTTAACAAGTTGTTCTTGGTCATAATACAACCCCCAGTGGAGTGGCTTCAAAATTAATCTGCTGATCACAGTAAGCTTGTTGGCATCACAGCCATCAGTACAGCAACCTTGGCGATACTTGCAAAGCGGCATTTCAAAACCAGAGGACAAGTTGAAGACAGTTCACTCTTCCAAATACTTGTACTGAAATAAATCTCCACTGAATGTCATTATATGTGCAGTGGTGAATCCACCTGATGAGATTCTGCTGTTGATCACCAAAGTCCCATCACATACTGCAAATACAAAAGTTCTACAAGAAGTCTTGCTGCCCTGTGCAGCAAGTCCTCACAACTATTATTCACATGAGCTTCAAATATAGAAAATTTATTGCAATATGTCAGACCTTCAGAAAAACTCCTCTGTAGCTAAGAAAGTGGAAAATCACAATGAGATATTACACTTGTGTACTTAAGATTTTAAAAATACCCTGACACTTCTATTCAATGTTACTTTAAGGACAGAAGTTACAATGAACTGCCTGAGTTAACAGAATCATAGAATCATAGGTTTGGGTTGGAAGGGACCTTTCAAGGTCATCTAGTCCAACCCCCCTGCACTGAGCAGGGACATTTGCAACTAGAGCAGGGTGCTCAGTGCCCTGGCCAACCTCACCTAGAGTGGTTCTAGGGATGGGGCAGCGACCACCTCTCTGGGCAACCTGGGCCAGGGTCTCACCACCCTCAGCGTCACCAATTTCTTCCTTCTCTCCAATCTAAATCTTACACTTTTAGTTTAAAACAACCACCCCTTCTCCTGTCCCAACAGGTCCTGCTAAAAAGTCTGTCCCCATCTTTCTGACTGGCCCCTTTAAGTACTGAAATGTCACAAACATATAGTCCATAAATAAATCCACCTCTGCACAGTCACTGGTAGTCACATACCTTTACGGGCTGTGACTGCCCACAGAACTGTATCACTCTTCACAGCCTCACTCATCAAAGCCTTCCAGGAAAAAACTCAGCATCCCATCAGACAAACATCTACATTAGCAGAAGCACATGAGCTGCACTTAAGCAGTGCTAATTAGGTGGGGTTTTTTGATCATAATATTCCGTGAATACAGATGATTTATAGTTATATATAGTTCTAAATATACTATGTAGGCTATATACAGTATATATAGTTATATATGTGGATAAATGTTTTAAGTGGAGTTAAAGGACAAGGAACATTAGTATCACATCCTGGTTTCAGCTCTTACTTTTAAGCATTTGATGACTACACTGATGAATGTCGTATCTACAAGACCTGTGGATGTCTTTTGTTGACTGACAGTAGCTCACCTTATGAAACACTGAATTCTCAGGAAACCCTGCAGACTACTGGTTACCAGACAGAACAATTGCACTGTTGGGAATTGATTTGGTAAATGCCTTTGTAGAAAAAAACAAAACAAAAACAACCAAAAAACCTCTTCCTTGAAGACATGTTTAGTTTCCGCAAACTGAATGAGAAAAGGGATTAACGAATAAAACTGAAGAAACTGTAGTACCCAAAGAGGTGTTTTATATAAAAAAGCATTACGCAGAAACAATTTTCTGCTCAGTAAAACTTACTATAGTTTCCTTTATCCAGTTTAATGTCAGCGTGATGGAAAGCGATGGAAAATTACAAAGTATGGTATTCTTAGCATAATAACAGAGCAGCTTTCAGCCGTGCAACAAAAGAGTGTGAGACTGGATGAAAGAATTCACAGAAAGTTAAGCAGGAAGTAGTTGAAAGACAAGTCCAGCATCTGCAGTGAGGAATGTAATATTTACAAAGCTTCTCTCCATGGCTGGATTTTCGGTGGAGGTTTTCCACACAGAAACGTTTGATTGCTTTGATACACAACACTTGCCGTTAGTGGCATAGAAGCAATTACCCCTAATATGAGTTACCACCATTCTGTGAGATGACAAAAAGCAGATCAAAGGTCAGCTTGACTTTTCTTCACATAAGGGAGTTGCAAAATCTCATGACATCCTTTTTTTTTTGAGCCGTGATCAAATGTCTGTATAGGAAATACAAAGCCTATTGAGGCTGCACAGAGAGAAAATCAGGGGATCTGCTGAAAAACAACCCCAGAGAACTGAATCACAACAGCAGAGAAGATCACAGTTTGTGTTCAGTAGCCAACTGCCAATAAAATCTCCCTTGTTTTTCTTCATTCAATTAACAATGAAAAACATTTTCCATTCTAAGAGGTACAGTTCAAATAGGAAGAAAATTCCATAGATGAGTGTATCCAAAAATTGTTTGAAAAAAATAAAAATCTGGAGATCTGATCCAGAGTGGCTGCCACAAACTATTAGCTTATAAACAGCCTTTTCCTTTAAATTCACCATAAGAAAAAAGAACTAAAAGTCTTGCCACCTAAAGAAAAAAAAAAAAAAAAAAAAGGACAAAAAGAAGGGAGGATGAAATTTTCAGGATCACTCTCTTACTCAGTCATACT